>WNWK01007288.1:0-7500 GCA_009830355.1 Cherax destructor | reverse complement strand
AAATGACATGCTCCTGGTAGTCTTGATCTCACATTTGTATGGCTTGAGGATGAATAACATTATCTGTCTCCATGTCATCGCCTGTGTAAGATCTTGTAGAAGGGACTCCTTTTTGCCAACCAGTGTGATATTATCCAGGAACCAGATGTTTAGCTCACTGGTCAGTCTGACTGTGATTTCCAAAACCGCTAGTCAGAAGAGAAACGGTTACTACAATATCCCCCTGCTGGACGCCCACTAATGATGTTATTTCATATTCTATAAACAGGAGCATTGATTCCTTGCTGTATCCAGTTGAAACAAAAGAAAAGAGACCTGGGAAATGTTCTTGTAGAGCTTTTAATATCACGTCTCTTTTTCAGGAAATTCAATGCATTCTTGGAATCTAATTTTACCACTGCATTGTCCTCAGGCAGGTTATTAATATACGCCCTTGTTGCATGAACCGCTGCTTCCCTTCCTTGAGGGACCGCAAAGCCAAGCTGGTCTGGTTGACACGTCATGGCTGCCTCTGTGCAAATACTGCGGACAGCAGCTTCGGAAACGATATATACATATACTTTTATATATATATATATATATATATATATATATATATATATATATATATATATATATATATATATATATATATATATATATATATATATATATATATATATATATATATATCAATTTACCTTAATAATAAAACATCTAGGAAGGGCAATGAGTTATTTACTTCAAATTCATTGCCCTTCCTAGATGTTTTAATTATTAAGGGTAACATTGATTTTAAATATAAAATTTACAGAAAACCTATAAATAATTGTTCCTATGTACACTATTACTCTTCACATCAAGATAGAGTTAAAGTGTCGGTTTTCTCTTCTATGTTTTTGAGAGCTTTACGTATTTGTAGTCCAGAGTTCATAGATGAAGAAATCTCTAAAATTTATGAAATAGCTAATGATTTAAAATACCTAAGAAACATAATTGATAAATCTTTTAAAATAGCTAGAAATATTTTTTACAATCCAAAAGGGACAACCAAAGTTATTCAACCAAAAATATGTTGGTTCTCCCTTACCATGAAATTTTGGTTGATATGCCTTCTTTTCTTAAGAATTTTAATATCAAAGTTGTATTTAAAAATCTTGATACAGTAAAAAGACTTTTGATAAAAAATTCCCCCAAAATGCTGACGGATGTGTCTATAAGATTCCTGTAAAATATGCGGTAAAGTTTATTTGGTCAAACTGGTAAAAGTCTTGAACTAAGATTAAAACAACATAAATATAGCATTAGAACTGGACAAGATTCTAATGCTCTATTTATTCATGTGAGAGACTTTAACCATCCAATTGATTTTCAAAATGCTGAGAAGGTTGTATCAAGCAAGTCCATGGTTGAGAGGAATATAATAGAATCATGTTTCATTAAAAGCAGTTTTGAAAATAATATGAATATTTCTTTTGGTTTATATAAATTGGATTCATTTATAATTAATAAAATTTGGGAAGAATTTAATGATAAATTGGACTAATCTTAATTCTTGGGAAGAGTTTCAGGTCCTTTCTTATGTTCCTCTTCACAGAGTCGTGAGATGTTACGCTACTGTGAGGTGTTGTCTTTGTTAGTGTGATGTGACTGTGAGGTGTATTCTGCCCCTTTATAAGCCTTCTTGTCATGTTTCCTGTTATAGTTCCTTGATAATGTGAGTAGTCACGAAAGCGCTTGGAATTCTTCTTTTTTTTCATAGTGGTTGTCTTGCATATATATATATATATATATATATATATATATATATATATATATATATATATATATATATATATCAACACTGCGAATAGCCATGAACTCGAACCCATGCTGCATGCTGCTTTGGCCCGCCTCATGGTGAGCGAGATCACATGACGCTCTAACCCACAGGACCACGCAATCCTACAAGAATGACGCACCCAGCACAGCTAGGTGTTTTACTGTCATCTGAGCTAATTTCATTCTTCTCACTGTTTGGTGTACTAGCCCAACGAGCGGTATTTTATATTATTGTAACCGCGAACAAGTGGTATTGATCAATAATAATACTGCGTCTAGCCAAGGACTCGAACCCATGCTGCTATATATATATATATATATATATATATATATATATATATATATATATATGTTGGTAGGTTGGTAGACAGCAATCGCCCAGGGAGGTGGTACTACCGCCCTGCCAAGTGTAAAACGAAGAAATGGTTCCTAACATCCCTCTGACTCATCTGAGTCTTCAACTTCCAATTGTAATCCCTTGTTTCTGAGTCACATCTCTGGAACATCCTGTCTTTGTCCACCTTTTCTGTTCCTCGCATTATTTTATTGTGTCTCCCCTGTCCTCCAGTATCGTCAGGCCGATTTCCCTTCTCCTCGTAGGACATTACCCTTAGCTCCGGGACTAGTCTTGTTGCTATCCTTTGCACTTTCTCTAATTTCTTGACTTGACCGACCAGGTGTGGGATCGAGACTGGTGCTGCATACTCCAGTGTGTGTGTGAATCAATCTCTCTCTCTCTCTCTCTCTCTCTCTCTCTCTCTCTCTCTCTCTTTCACACACAGTGATAATATTCTGACGCACCAGCGGTGAAATGAAAATTTAACATGAGAAAAGAAGTCAAAATGAAAGTAGCGAAGAAGAATGTAGAAAAAAAAAGATCCCATTAATTTTGGGTTTTGTTTGCACTAGCTCACGTAAAACAGGAGAGAGTTTCTCAGTATAAAAGACGGCAGAGTTTTTGACCCCCCTTCTAGAGTTCCCAGGTTCGATACCCCGAGAAAAAGAGCAGTTCAGGATGAGTGATGTCTGAGAATTGCTCTGCTTCTCTCTCTCTCTCTCTCTCTCTCTCTCTCTCTCTCTCTCTCTCTCTCTCCCCTCTCTCTCTCTCTCTCTCTCTCTCTCTCTCTCTCTCTCTCTCTCTCTCTCTCTCTCTCTCTCTCTCTCTCTCTCTCTCTCTCTCTCTCTCTCTCTCTCTCTCTCTCTCTCTCTCTCCTCATGCTACAGCCTTGAATACACTTTTCACGTTATTACCTGGAGCAGATACTGCATTAGTGAGAGTGGGAGGGAGGGAGAGAAGGAGGGAGGATGGGACGGAGGAAGGGAGGGAGTGAGTTAAAGATGGAAGGTGAGTGGGAGGAAAGGTGAGACGGAGGGAGAGAGGTAGAGAGAATATGTGAAAGGATTGGAGGGAAGAGGGAAATTGGAAGGGAAGGAAGGAGGGAGTCTCTGAGATGTCATTTATATTGTTCTCCTTCCCATTGCCTTTGTTAATACATGTATGTGGGTGTATATATATATATATATATATATATATATATATATATATATATATATATATATATATATATATATATATATATATAGCATTGAAACCACGAAACAAGTGATTTTTAAATCATTTACCAAACTGTGGCAGGCCACATTTACCACTGAGCCAGCGATCCTTCAAAGATCACGCATGCAGCAGAGCTACATGTTTTTCTCGTGATCCGAGGATACTCGTGGCAGTGGTATTTCAGCCTCCTCCTGTTTGAATACTCGCCTCAACAAGCAGTCTATATAGCAATGAAATCACGAAACAAGTGATTTTTAAATCATTTACCAAACTGCGGCAGGCCAGGACTCGACCCTACGAGTCCTGGCCTGCCGCAGTTTGGTAAATGATTTAAAATCACTTTAATCCTTTATGTTCTGACCTCTCAATCGATTTTCATATCAATGCACCACGAAGAAACAAGCGGGTGAATACAGAGAAAGATTGCTTGATGAACCACAGGTTGGCGACATTTGTTCAAATTATGACAAACACGTTTTGCTCACGCGACTAATTCCTCATGCAGCCCTAATAACCTAGTGTAGTCGACAGGCTTTAAACCCCATTGGTGCCCGTCACACAGTCAGGGCACCAATCTTTTTAGGTCACACAGTCAGGGCACCAATGTCCTTAGGTCACACAGTCAGGGCACCAGTGTCCTCAGGTCACACAGTCAGGGCACCAATGAGTTCAGGTCACACAGTCAGGGCACCAATGTCCTTAGGTCACACAGTCAGGGCACCAGTGTCCTCAGGTCACACAGTCAGGGCACCAATGAGCTCAAGTCACACAGTCAGGGCACCAGTGTCCTTAGGTCACACAGTCAGGGCACCAGTTTCCTTAGGTCACACAGTCAGGGCACCAATGTCCTCAGGTCACACAGTCAGGGCACCAGTGTCCTCAGGTCACACAGTCAGGGCACCAATGAGCTCAGGTCTCACAGTCAGGGCACCAATGTCCTCAGCTCACACAGAGTGAGAGCAACAATGACCTCAACTCGCACAGAATCACACAGTTGTCTCACTCTTATCTGGTCAAGGCTGAATTGACTTCTGCCCCAGACATTCCTCCACCCTCATTAACGCCTTCTCTTCCTTACTGTCTCTCTCCTCACACCCTCTTCATCGCCTTCTCTTCCCTACTGTCTCTCTCCTCACACCCCTTTCATCGCCTTCTCTTCCTTACTGTCTCTCTCCTCACACCCCCTTCATCGCCTTCTCTTCCTTACTGTCTCTCTCCTCACACCCCCTTCATCGCCTCCATCCTCCTGGCTAATGAATAATGCGAAAAAAATATTTCCTATGCAGAATGCATTTCTTTATGTCCATTAAATGGAATTCTCTTATGTTTAATAGTTATGTAATTTATTATTTTTATGTTATTCTAGAACACTTACTAGTTAGATTACAATAGAGAATTATTAACACAGACACTAGCTAGTCGTGAAAGCCACTCGCAAAGTTAGGTTTACCAGATTGTCTGGTAACAATTTGTTGTTAACAAGTTAGTGATATTTTTCGGGTCACAAAATTTGTCACACTATGTAAATTTGGTAGTATAGTAATTATCATTAAATAGAGTTTCTTAATTGAAAGCTTGGAGTTGTGAATAAATTAATTTTAGTAATATGACAAAGCAGTTGTCAAGCACATCAGGGTGGATAAATAATACAAATGTTGCAAGAGAGTATTTGGCGCGAGGAAAAATAATCATCCAGAGAACAAGATAGTAACAGCCACAGAGCGACGTCATGAATTCTGGACAACATCATGGCCGTGGTAACAGTCCCTTTAAGGGTACTTGTCTGGCTGAATGATTCTGGCTGCTCAGATAGGATAAGTAATCTGTAGAGACCAGCAGTTTGAACCGAAATACCGGGAAAATATCCGAAGCAAGTTGCAGTGTTATATTCTTGTGTGTATTTCTTCTTACGTTTATCATTGCCAGTAATTATAACTGTTGATTTGTACATTTAAATCATCGCAAGAATAGACAGTTCACTCCCTTACCATTTCAAATAAAATTTTACCTGTTTTCTCAAACTGTGGTGACAGATTTATTTAGGTCATCTTATTCCGAGTACCTGTGAGTACACAACAGAGGACCCGTGTACCTGTGAGTACACAACAGAGGACCCGTGTACCTGTGAGTACACAACAGAGGACCCGTGTACCTGTGAGTACACAACAGAGGACCCGTGTACCTGTGAGTACACAACAGAGGACCCGTGTACCTGTGAGTACACAACAGAGGACCCGTGTACCTGTGAGTACACAACAGAGGACCCGTGTACCTGTGAGTCCTCTCTGAAGTGAAAGTGTTCAAAATATATCATTTCAGTTCTCTTCCCTCAGGAGCAATATAAATACTATGTGGCCGACACTTTTGGCAGTACTTCCTCTGCATTTTGTGAAGCAAGTCATGGACCATTGGGATACGTGTAGGTCATTGCCCACCAGGACACCTGCAGGTCATTGCCCACCAGGACACCTGCAGGTCATTGCCTACCAGGATACTTGCAAGTCATAATTCGCACGAAGAATGCGGGAGGGGGGAGATATAGAGTGACGGGAGTGATGGAAAGAGGGAGGGATAGTTGGGAGTGATGGAAGGTGGGAGGAACTGCAGGTAGGTGTGATGGAAGGTGGGAGGGATTGGTGGGAGATGGAAACATACAAAGGTGGAAATAATAAGAGAGACGATGCATATGACCCAAGGCAGCAATGCTAATTAGAATGTAAGTGAAGATGGTGGTAAGAAGTGTCACCCCTAAATAACGAAGAGAGTGAGCATGGAGCGTGCTTCTCCCAGTGAGGTGCATGGAGCGTGCTTCTCCCAGTGAGGTGCATGGAGCGTGCTTCTCCCAGTGAGGTGCATGGAGCGTGCTTCTCCCAGTGAGGTGCATGGAGCGTGCGTCTCCCTGTGAGGTGCATGGAGCGTGCTTCTCCCAGTGAGGTGCATGGAGCGTGCTTCTCCCAGTGAGGTGCATGGAGCGTGCTTCTCCCAGTGAGGTGCATGGAGCGTGCTTCTCCCAGTGAGGTGCATGGAGCGTGCTTCTCCCAGTGAGGTGCATGGAGCGTGCTTCTCCCAGTGAGATGCATGGAGCGTGCTTCTCCCAGTGAGGTGCATGGAGCGTGCTTCTCCCAGTGAGATGCATGGAGCGTGCTTCTCCCAGTGAGGTGCATGGAGCGTGCTTCTCCCAGTGAGGTGCATGGAGCGTGCGTCTCCCAGTGAGATGCATGGAGGGTGCTTCTCCCAGTGAGGTGCATGGAGCGTGCGTCTCCTGGTGAGATGCATGGAGCGTGCGTCTCCCAGTGAGATGCATGGAGCGTGCTTCTCCCAGTGAGGTGCATGGAGCGTGCTTCTCCCAGTGAGGTGCATGGAGCGTGCGTCTCCCTGTGAGATGCATAGAGCGTGCGTCTCCTAGTGAGGTGCATGGAGCGTGCGTCTCCCAGTGAGATGCATGGAGCGTGCTTCTCCCAGTGAGGTGCATGGAGCGTGCTTCTCCCAGTGAGGTGCATGGAGCGTGCGTCTCCCAGTGAGGTGCATGGAGCGTGCGTCTCCCAGTGAGGTGCATGGAGCGTGCGTCTCCTGGTGAGATGCATGGAGCGTGCTTCTCCCGGTGAGATGCATGGAGCGTGCTTCTACTGGTGAGATGCATGGAGCGTGCTTCTCCCGGTGAGATGCATGGAGCGTGCTTCTACTGGTGAGATGCATGGAGCGTGCTTCTACTGGTGAGGTGCATGGAGCGTGCTTCTCCTGGTGAGGTGCATGGAGCGTGCTTCTCCCAGTGAGATGCATGGAGCGTGCTTCTCCCGGTGAGGTGCATGGAGAGTGCTTCTCCTGGTGAGATGCATGGAGCGTGCTTCTCCAGGTGAGATGCATGGAGCGTGCTTCTCCTGGTGAGATGCATGGAGCATGCTTCTCCCGGTGAGATGCATGGAGCGTGCTTCTCCTGGTGAGGTGCATGGAGAGTGCTTCTCCTGGTGAGGTGCATGGAGAGTGCTTCTCCCGGTGAGGTGCATTGAGCGTGCTTCTCCCGGTGAGGTGCATGGAGCGTGCTTCTCCCGGTGAGATGCATGGAAAGTGCTTCTCCCGGTGAGATGCATGGAGCGTGCTTCTCCCCGAGAGATGCATGGAGCGTGCTTCTCCCGGTGAGATGCATG
>WNWK01007287.1:0-95672 GCA_009830355.1 Cherax destructor | reverse complement strand
TCTAGTACAGTGTGTGGTAGTGACTCTAGTACAGTGTGTGGTAGTGACTCTAGTACAGTGTGTGGTAGTGACACTAGTACAGTGTGTGGTAGTGACTTAGTACAGTGTGTGGTAGTGACTCTAGTACAGGTGTGGTAGTGACTCTAGTAAGTGTGTGGTAGTGATTTAGTACAGTGTGGTAGTGACTCAGTACAGTGTGGTAGTGACTCTAGTACAGTGTGGTAGTGATCTAGTACAGTGTGGTAGTGACTCAGTACAGTGTGGTAGTGACTCTAGTACAGTGTGGTAGTGACTAGTACAGTGTGGTAGTGACTAGTACAGTGTGGTAGTGACTCTAGTACAGTGTGGTAGTGACTAGTACAGTGTGGTAGTGACTCTAGTACAGTGTGGTAGTGACTCTAGTACAGTGTGGTAGTGACTCTAGTACAGTGTGGTAGTGACTCTAGTACAGTGTGTGGTAGTGACTCTAGTACAGTGTGGTAGTGACTAGTACAGTGTGGTAGTGACTCTAGTACAGTGTGTGGTAGTGACTCTAGTACAGTGTGTGGTAGTGACTCTAGTACAGTGTGTGGTAGTGACTCTAGTACAGTGTGTGGTAGTGACTCTAGTACAGTGTGTGGTAGTGACTCTAGTACAGTGTGTGGTAGTGACTCTAGTACAGTGTGGTAGTGACTCTAGTACAGTGTGGTAGTGACTCTAGTACAGTGTGGTAGTGACTCTAGTACAGTGTGGTAGTGACTCTAGTACAGTGTGTGGTAGTGACTCTAGTACAGTGTGTGGTAGTGACTCTAGTACAGTGTGTGGTAGTGACTCTAGTACAGTGTGTGGTAGTGACTCTAGTACAGTGTGGTAGTGACTCTAGTACAGTGTGGTAGTGACTCTAGTACAGTGTGGTAGTGACTAGTACAGTGTGGTAGTGACTCTAGTACAGTGTGGTAGTGACTCTAGTACAGTGTGGTAGTGACTCTAGTACAGTGTGGTAGTGACTAGTACAGTGTGGTAGTGACTCTAGTACAGTGTGGTAGTGACTCTAGTACAGTGTGGTAGTGACTCTAGTACAGTGTGGTAGTGACTCTAGTACAGTGTGGTAGTGACTCTAGTACAGTGTGGTAGTGACTCTAGTACAGTGTGGTAGTGACTCTGTACAGTGTGGTAGGACTCTAGTACAGTGTGGTAGTGCTAGTAGTGGTAGTGACTAGTACAGTGTTAGGACTAGTACAGTGTGGTAGTGACTAGTACAGTGTGGTAGTGACTCTAGTACAGTGTGTGTGTCTGTACAGTGTGTAGTGACTCTGTGTGTAGTGACTCTAGTACAGTGTGGATGACTTGACAGTGTGGAGTACTTAGTACAGTGTGTAGTGACTTGTCAGTGTGGTAGTGACTAGTACAGTTGGTAGTGACCTAGTACAGTGGTAGACTAGTACAGTGTGGTAGGACTCTAGTACAGTGTGGTAGTGACTATACAGTGTGGTAGTGACTAGTACAGTGTGGTAGTGACTAGTACAGTGTGGTAGTGACTAGACAGTGTGGTAGTGACTAGTACAGTGTGGTATGACCTAGTACAGTGTGGTAGTGACTTAGACAGTGTGGTAGTGACTATACAGTGTGGTAGTGACTAAGTGTGGTAGTGACTTAGTACAGTGTGGTAGTGACTAGTACAGTGTGGTAGTGACTCTAGTACAGTGTGTAGTGACTAGTACAGTGTGGTAGTCTAGTGGCCTAGTACAGTGGTGAGTGACTAGTACAGTGTGGTAGTGACTAGTACAGTGTGGTAGTGACTTAGTACAGTGTGGTAGTGACTAGTACAGTGTGGTAGTGACTCTAGTACAGTGTGGTAGTGACTAGTACAGTGTGGTAGTGACTTAGTACAGTGTGGTAGTGACTCTGTACAGTGTGGTAGTGACTAGTACAGTGTGGTAGTGACTCTAGTACAGTGTGGTAGTGACTAGTACAGTGTGGTAGTGACTAGTACAGTGTGGTAGTGACTCTAGTACAGTGTGGTAGTGACTAGTACAGTGTGGTAGTGACTAGTACAGTGTTAGTGACTAGTACAGTGTGGTAGTGACTAGTACAGTGTGGTAGTGACTAGTACAGTGTGGAGTGACTAGTACAGTGTGGTAGTGACTTAGTACAGTGTGGTAGTGACTCTAGTACAGTGTTTAGTGACTCTAGTACAGTGTGGTAGACTCTAGTACAGTGTGGTAGTGACTAGTACAGTGTGTGGTAGTGACTCTAGTACAGTGTGGTAGTGACTAGTACAGTGTGGTAGTGACTCTAGTACAGTGTGGTAGTGACTAGTACAGTGTGGTAGTGACTGTACAGTGTGTGGTGACTCTAGTAAAGGTGTGGTAGTGACTCAGTACAGTGTGGTAACTTAGTAAGGTGTGGTATGATCTAGTACAGTGTGGTAGTGACTCAGTAAGTGTGTGGTATACCAGTAAGTGGTAGTGACTAGTAGTGTGGTATGACTATCAGTGTGGTAGTGACTAGTACAGTGTGGTAGTGACTAGAAAACTCTAGTACAGTGTGGTATGCTAGTACAGTGTGGTAGTGACTAGTACATGGAGGATTTGTACAGGTGTAGTGACTCTAGTACAGTGTGTAGGCTAGTACAGTGTGGTAGTGACTAGTACAGTGTGGTATGACTCTAGACAGTGTGGTAGACTAGTACATGTGGTATGACTCTGTAGTGGTAGGATAGTACAGTGTGTAGTACTCTAGTAAGGTGGAGTGCTATCATGTGGTATGACTCTAGTAGTGTAGTGACTAGTACAGTGTGGTAGTACTGTACAGTGTGGTAGTGACTTAGTACAGTGGTAGTGACTAGTACAGGTGGTAGGACTAGTAAGTGTAGTGACTCTAGTACAGGGTAGGACTGAAGGTTAGTGGCATTTTGGACCTAGTACAGTGGGGAGTGACCTAGTACAGTGGGTATGACTAGTAAGTGTGGTAGGACTAGTACAGTGGTAGTGATAGTACAGTGTGGTAGTGACTAGTACAGTGTGGTAGTGACTTAGTACAGTGTGGTAGTGATAGACAGTGTGGAGTGACTAGACAGTGTGGAGTGACTCTAGTACAGTGTGGTAGTGATCTAGTACAGTGTGGTAGTGACTAGTACAGTGTGTAGTGACTAGTACAGTGTGGTAGTGACTCTGACAGTGTGGTAGTGACTAGTACAGTGTGGTAGTGACTCAGTACAGTGTGGTAGTGACTTAGTACAGTGTGGTAGTGACTAGTACAGTGGTAGTGACTTAGACAGTGTGGTAGTGACTTAGGACAGTGTGGTAGTGACTAGACAGTGTGGAGTGACTAGACAGGTGGAGTGACTAACAGTGTGGTATGACTAGTACAGTGTGGAGGACTTGTAAGTGTGGAGTGACTTAGTACAGTGTTGTAGTGACTCTAGACAGTGTTGTAGTGACTCTAGTACAGTGTGGTAGTGACTAGTACAGTGGGTAGTGACTTAGTACAGTGTGGTAGTGACTCTAGACAGTGTGGTAGTGATACAGTGTGGTAGTGACTTGACATGGGTAGTGACTCTAGTACAGTGTGGTAGGACTATAATGTGGTAGTGACTAGTACAGTGTAGTGACTGTACAGTGGGAGTGACTAGTACAGTGTGGTAGTGACTTAGTACAGTGTGGAGTGACTAGTACAGTGTGGTAGTGACTCTAGTACAGTGTGGTAGTGACTCTAGTACAGTGTATTAGTGACTCTAGGAACAGTGTGGTAGTGACTCTAGTACAGTGTGGTAGTGACTAGTACAGTGTGGTAGTGACTCTAGTACAGTGTGGTAGTGACTAGTACAGTGTGGTGTGACTCTAGTACAGTGTGGTAGTGACTAGTACAGTGTGGTAGTGACTCGTACAGTGTGGTAGTGACTCTTAAGTGTGGTAGTGACTTAGTACAGTGTGGTAGTGACTCTAGTACAGTGTGGTAGTGACTAGTACAGTGTGGTAGTGACTCTAGTACAGTGTGGAGTGACTAGTACAGTGTGGTAGTGACTAGTACAGTGTGGAGTGACTAGTACAGTGTGGTAGTGACTCTAGTACAGTGTGGTAGTACTAGTACAGTGTGGTAGTGACTAGTAGTGTGGTAGTGACTCTAGTACAGTGTGGTAGTGACTAGTACGTGTGTAGTGACTAGTACAGTGTGGTAGTGACTCTAGTACAGTGTGGTGTATTATACAGTTGGTAGTGACTAGTACAGTGTGGTAGTGACTCTAGTACAGTGTGGTAGTGACTAGTACAGTGTGGTAGTGACTAGTACAGTGGTAGTGACTAGTAAGTGTGGTAGTGACTCAGTACAGTGGGTAGTGACTCTAGTACAGTGTGGTAGTGACTCTAGTACAGTGTGGTAGTGACTCTAGTACAGTGTGGTAGTGACTAGTACAGTGTGGTAGTGACTAGTACAGTGTGGTAGTGACTAGTACAGTGTGGTAGTGACTAGTACAGTGTGGTAGTGACTAGTACAGTGTGGTAGTGACTAGTACAGTGTGGTAGTGACTAGTACAGTGTGGTAGTGACTAGTACAGTGTGGTAGTGACTCTAGTACAGTGTGGTAGTGACTAGTACAGTGTGGTAGTGACTAGTACAGTGTGGTAGCGACTCTAGTACAGTCAGTCTTCTAAAATGTAAAAAGAACCATGATGAAGGCTGGTGCTCTACACACTGTAATACTGCTGGCAACCCACACTGATCCAAGGCGAACTACACACGTGGACAGAGAGAGAGAGAGAGAGAGAGAGAGAGAGAGAGAGAGAGAGAGAGAGAGAGAGAGAGAGAGAGAGAGAGAGAGAGAGAGAGAGCACCTTCATGTTTAAGGAATTTCATAACCTGGCCACTCCTCCATCCTTGCCAATCCCTCTCCTTCCCATCCACTCCCCCTACTTCCAATCCTCCCTCCCTCAAAAGTCGATTTCATAGCAGCGTTCATCGTGGTCCAGGAACCGCCCGAGGGCCGACGCGCGTAATTAAATTTACAAAATAAAAAAACAACTACAAAAAATGGCAGGGCAGCTGGTGTGAACCCCGTTAACATGAACCCTCGCCACTGACTCCCTTCGTGTTAAAAGTACACAACATCAGAGGGGGAAAAAACGAAAAAAAAACTGTGAACCTTAAAAGGGACTCTTTATTTGCCCTGGCAAACCGATTTTGCGAACACGTCACGTTCAACGAGGAGCTGTCGTTCAATAAGGCACTGTCGTTGAAGGAGACGCCAACGTTGAATTCCCAGCACTTACGTTGAGTTCCCAGCACTTACGTTGAGCTCCCAGCACTTACGCTGAGCTCCCAGCACTTACGTTGAGTTCCCAGCACTTACGTTGAGCTCCCAGCACTTACGTTGAGCTCCCAGCACTTACGTTGAGCTCCCAGCAGTTATGTTGAGCTCCCAGCACTTACGTTGAGCTCCCAGCACTTACGCTGAGCTTTCAGCACTTACGCTGAGCTTTCAGCACTTACGCTGAGCTCCCAGCACTTATGCTGAGCTCCCAGCACTTACGTTGAGCCCCCAGCACTTATGCTGAGCTCCCAGCACTTATGCTGAGCTCCCAGCACTTATGTTGAGCTCCCAGTACTTACGCTGAGCTTTCAGCACTTACGCTGAGCTCCCAGCACTTATGCTGAGCTTTCAGCACTTACGCTGAGCTCCCAGCACTTACGCTGAGCTTTCAGCACTTACGCTGAGCTCCCAGCACTTATGCTGAGCTCCCAGCACTTACGTTGAGCTCCCAGCACTTACGTTGAGCTCCCAGCACTTATGCTGAGCTCCCAGCACTTACGTTGAGCTCCCAGCACTTACGCTGAGCTTTCAGCACTTACGCTGAGCTCCCAGCACTTATGCTGAGCTCCCAGCACTTACGTTGATCTCCCAGCACTTACGCTGAGCTTTCAGCACTTACGCTGAGCTCCCAGCACTTACGTTGAGCTCCCAGCACTTACGTTGAGCTCCCAGCACTTACGCTGAGCTTTCAGCACTTACGCTGAGCTCCCAGCACTTACGCTGAGCTCCCAGCACTTACGTTGAGCTCCCAGCACTTATGTGCGGTTAGTATTTTTAACGGCTGCACCACGGCTGTTCACGTGATTTCCAACCTCTGCCCATGTGATCTGGCATTAGCCAATGATAGGCCTGCCTTTTGAATGCCTCAGCGCCGGACGGCCTAGTAGTCAGTTACCATCCAGACTCAGTGCAGGACAGACGGACACAGGCATAGGCTCTCAGCTCCCATATATCCAACGCCTCATTAAACGCTACCAAAACCCAAGCTCATCGTCTGTTAATATTACCAAATCTATGAAAAGAACCCCACAACACAAATGGTGACAGCTTGTGGGCCTAGATTTGTGTAATCTGAGCAGATTTAACAAGAAGGGAAGAGCCGGTGTTCAGTGCCTCCAGCGTAATATCAACCGTCCCAGCGACTCACCTTCCCTCACCCGTGACGTCACCCATCCAAGACTCTTCTGAAGCAGTGTCTCCAGTCTTCTGGCTTCTAATTGCAAGTAAACCTCCGAAGAGTTGATTTGGGTTTTGCAATTAAGCCAACATGTAAGCCAGTTTATGGGAAGAGCCTAAGCCAGCCTACAGTCATCCAGTGTCTCCTGCCATCCACCCAATTCTTCACTGCTGTGTGCAAGTAAGACATTCAGGTTTGCAAGTCCTAAGAGCTAAGCCAGCTTCTTCAGGAAAGCCAGATATACAAGTAAGCCAGTCGTTTCTTCAGCAAGCCAGTTCCTTGCAGTATTGTCTCCACTCGCTCTGTGCTACAAGTTGGACGCTTGTCAGAGTGATATTCACCATTCCTGTGGCTTATTGTACAAAAAGCCACCTGGGTTAGTAGTCCCAAGGCCGTGAGAACTTAGTGTACTGGCCGAAGAGTCCTTCCACTCCACCGTGCCGTTCATTCCTCCAGTAGGAAAGTGTTCCCAGTTCTTAGTGAATAAAGAAAACTCAGTTTAAGAGATTATTTGCATTTGCTAGCCGAGTCCTTACTAAGGCTGAACGCAATTATACAGTTATGCAAATCCAATGTAGTTGCTGATGCTTTGTCGCGTCATGTCAGTGTAGTAACTGCCGATCCTCCATTTAGTGCTGAGGATGTAAAGACTGCTCAAAGAACAGACCCCTTGTGATCTGGTGTGGTTCGATTCCTGCTTCAGGAAGACCGTATTCTCTCTGTGAAGCAACCAGCACCCATTAGTGATTTTGTTATGAACCAAGAATTACTGTATCGCACTACCGAGTTGGGTAATCCTAGTAGAAGAGTATACCAGTTAGTAATTCCACAGTCACTAGTGAAAGTAGCTTTGCAGCTAGTTCACGATGTACCAGATGTTGCACATCCTGGTATGGATCGTTCTGTGAAACAAGCCAGATTGAAATACTTTTGGCCTCGTATGTCTACCGATATTACTGAGTATGTCAAGAAATGTAGTGTCTGTATAAAAAAATAAAAGTAATGTCACGGGTCCTAATCCAATCCAGATCTTTCCTACTACTAGTGAGCCATGGGAAAGAGTTGCACTAGATCTGTTGACCAACTTCCAATGTTCCCTCAGTGGAAACAAACATCTGTGTGTGATGGTCGATCATTTCACCAGATATTGTGAGTTAGTTCCTATCCCAGATAAGTCTGCCGGAACAGTAGCAAAAGTATTCAAGGAACGTATAATCTGCAGACATACCACTCCTAAGTCCCTCATAACAGATAATGGAGGTGAATTTTGTAATGAGATCCTAGAAAATTTGTGTACACTATACAAGATTACACAATCAACCATTGTTCCGCACCATCCTGCCAGTAATGGGTTAGCAGAAAGAACGTATAAGAAAGTCCTTGACGTCTTGAGAGCTACCATCAATCCCAATAGTGTAACCTGGGATGAAGTCATTCCTGATGTTCAATGTGCCATAAATTCTGCCTTTAACGCTTCAATAGGTGATACCCCTCATTATGCACTGTACGGTGTCGATAAGCGTTTGCCTTATGAGCTGTTATATTCCAATCCGAAACCGACTTACAATCCAGATGATTTCGTAGCAGTTCGTACCAGTCAAGCTCAAAGTGTTTTCAGACGAATTCGAGAAACACTTCATAAGTCAACAGCAGAATTTACTAGAGTAACTAATACTAAAGCCAAACCGACTAAAGTTCAAGTAGGGTCCAGAGTCATGCTGTTCAACTTTAATAAAACTTCAGCAATGACAAAACTCGATCAAAAGTTCGTTGGTCCTTATAGAGTAGTCAAACATATTAATGGCAACAAGTATAAAGTTAGAAATTAGCACGGGTCAGTTTAAAGAATCGCATTTAGATCATATGAAGTTGGTATGCGATGATGATGACGAAGTCCCTGTCACCCCTAATAATCAGACAAGTGAGACAGAATCTGATAATTCTCCCTGTTGCTGTACCCTCTACCTCTAATGGTCAGTCAGATCAACCTGAATGTCGTTATTCCCACGCATACACGACAAGTGTTGAGAAGTCCTCAAGTATCGTTTGTAGATACCAGTGTAGACCCTCCTCAATCAGAAGTTGAGTTACCTATTGTAACAGAGTTTGATCCACCCAGAGATGATAATTATACAGCCTATATCAATCTCACCCTAGCAGAGTTGGGGTTAAATGTAAATAACTTGTATAGATAAATATGTAGTAAGCGTTTAACTGTGTGTTATAATATCTACTTAGTATTACTCAAATTTTTTTTTTTGTGTTCACGTTCTCTCCGAGTTCTGAGAATTAACAGTATAGATTTGAGTGCACCAGATCTACCTTGTCTGTTAATCACTATCTTCTTGTAATCATATTTCCTCAGAATTCGTAGATCACATGAAGACAGTTCGATCCGAACAAATTATTTTTTTTTTTTTCTTTTTATCATGATTTTCTAGAATGAGCTCATTTAATTAATTCCCAAGTATCAAGATGCATCATATAGTAATGTAGATTGTTCTATCACGATAATATCCATGTGAAGTATAATGTTCAACTGTTGTGTACTTTGACATTGTATAGAATCAGCTGAGAGTTGTTGCCTGTTGCCCTTAGTTTGTATAGTTGTATGTCGAGACGCCATACGTAGCATGCCCGAGCTGTGCGGTTAGTATTTTTAACGGCTGCACCACGGCTGTTCACGTGATTTCCAACCTCTGCCCATGTGATCTGGCATTAGCCAATGATAGGCCTGCCTTTTGAATGCCTCAGCGCCGGACGGCCTAGTAGTCAGTTACCATCCAGACTCAGTGCAGGACAGACGGACACAGGCATAGGCTCCAGCTCCCATATATCAACGCCTCATTAAACGCTACCAAACCCAAGCTCATCGTCTGTTAATATTACCAAATCTATGAAAAGAACCCCACAACACACTTACGCTGAGCTTTCAGCACTTACGCTGAGCTCCCAGCACTTACGCTGAGCTCCTAGCACTTACGCTGAGCTCCCAGCACTTACGCTGAGCTCCCAGCACTTACGCTGAGCTCCCCCACGCACTTACGAACATCCAATACATGAAATTCATTATAATTATTTTTCAGTCAGTCTGGCGTCTCCTGCCTGGGTGTTACTGAAGTGCTCGTCACGGATCTAACTAACACGTGTTTTACATGTTTTGTAAAGCGCCAGGAATCCAAAATCTTCCGCACAAACAGTGGCTTTCTATAAAGCATGACAGTAATGTTAACTAGGTCTGTACCTCTTGAATCGCGTACTTTTACAAATAAAATTTATTATTATTATTATTATTATTATTATTATTATTTATTATTATTATTATTACTAATTCCCAATGTGAGAGGTTCACAGATGCACATCTGGAGGAGAATACAGTTAAGTGAGATGGCAGAGACCCTGAAGACTACCAGAACAATGGTAATAAACTTCAAACTAGTAACACTAACATCTATACATTATAATAGTCTTTGAGAGGATACTAAAATATCAACTTATTGACTTGATGGAAAGGCAAGCTACAACTTTACCATCATATGCCCCTTTATGAGTTTCAAGTTTTTCTCCAGGAGCCCGGCCTCCCCCCGTCACCCTACCTTTAGAGTACGAAGAGCCTATCTTTTACAGCTAAACAAATGACAAAAAAAAATTTCACAAACATTAGGAAAAAAAAAAAAACTGATTTGGATCAATTTTGGGTTTAAATTTTGGGTCTACATTTAGATTAATTTGAGATGTACATTTGAGATGTACATTTGGATTACAAGGGTTAATTGTGATCTACACTTGTGATCCACTTGTGATCTACATTTTTGATCTACACTTGTGATCTACATTTTATCACACTTGTGATCTACATTTGTGATCTCACTTGTGATCTACTTTGGGATCTACCTTTGATCCCCTTGTGATCTACACTTGTGATCTACATTTGTGATCCCCTTGTGATCTACACTTGAGTTCCTTGTGATCTACATTTTTGATTACACTTTGATCTACATTTGTGATCTCACTTGTGATCTACATTTATGATCTACACTTGTGACCACTTGTGATCTACCCTTTTGATTACATTTGTGATCTACATTTTTATCTACCAACCCCCCGGATCTACACTTGTGATCTCCCGTGATTACATTTGATCTACACTTGTGATCTCATTTGTGATCTACACTTGTGATCTACCGGATCTACACTTGTGATCTACACTTGTGATCTACATTTGTGATCTACACTTGTGATCTACACTTGTGATCTACACCAGGATCTACACTTGTGATCTACACTTGTGATCTACACTTGTGATCTACATTTGTGATCTACACTTGTGATCTACATAGATCCTGTGATCTACACGTGATCTACACTTGTGATCTACTTGAATTACACTTGTGATCTACACTTGTGATCTACACTTGATCTATTTGTGATCTACACTTGTGATCTACACTTGTGATCTACATTTGTGATCTACACTTTGTGATCTACATTTGAGATCTACACTTTGTGATTCACACTTGTGATCTACATTTGTGATCTACACTTGTGATCTACACTTGTGATCTACACTTGTGATCTACACTTGTGATCTACACTTGTGATCTACACTTGAGATCTACACTTGAGATCTACACTTGTGATCTACACTTGTGATCTACACTTGTGATCTACACTTGTGATCTACACTTGTGATCTACACTTGTGATCTACACTTGAGATCTACACTTGAGATCTACACTTGTGATCTACACTTGAGATCTACACTTGAGATCTACACTTGTGATCTACACTTGTGATCTACACTTGAGATCTACATTTACTCTGTGGTCTCATTTGACAAATGCGACCACAGAGTAAACAGATTATAAAGTCAAAATTATAATAATATTCAATTTTCTTAGAAACAACAAGGGCAGGATGAACATAATAGGCATTCAGTTTATGCACCGATAGAATAAAAATCTTAGTCCGACAAAGTACTCTCCTGGCACCTTAACTCTTTCTTAACCTCATAACAGACAGACAAAACGCCGGATTCATGTCATTTTTAACAGAGGACAACAATACAAGTCAGAAAGTTACCTTGATAAATGACAAGGCACTGAATGACTACAGTAATATATCAACAATTCTTCCAGTGAACATCAGAAGCCAGCATCAAGCTCCAGCACATTCTCACTGTCACACACCAGTCTTACTTACAACATAAAGTTTTGCTTTAAATCTTAATACACTAAGAATGTTCCCAAGCTAGGAAAACGAGTATACGCTAAAACGCAACGTTTTGAAGCAGTGCTCCCCAGGACAAGCTACATGCTCAACGGTGACAAGTTCCAGCCAGCTACGTCGATAATGAAATATTGAGGAAGTCAAAACAAGTATAGATCTGGTCACAGAAAGTAACAAGAAAAATGCCAAGGAATATTAATCTCAGATAAACTAACCTTTAAAGAGAACAACAAAGCAAATGTAGCAAAAACCAGGAAAGTGATCAGGTGGATTATGAGAAATTTAATAAAAAAGAAGCGGCGCCAATGATAGCACCTTTTAACACTCTTCCCTTTCACATCTTCAAGGCAGGAAAAACATTCCAGCCAAAAATATCAATCACTTACTATTTGCCTACTCATTACGATATTTAAACTGGAAATGTGTTCTTCAGAATGGAGAAGAGATATTTATAAATTATATCTGATAAATACTTGAAGGCGAAGTACTACCTGATCTGCCATAGGAGTGTCATAGGCACAATTACACAAAACTGTGACGACATCCGTAATCCAAGCTGCTTCTACTGGCAGCAAATATAAGAAATATTGCTGGTACTAATGTAGAGGTCTGAAGTGGCAACTAAACACGTTACTACAGGGGTGCCTGACCAGCTAGGCTATGATGGTTATGCGAGTCTAATGGTTGCAGATAGCAACAGTCTAGGTGATCAGGCGGCCACTGGGGGTTTCTGAAGTATGTACATATCTTCATACCTATAATACCTTTGCATTAACTCCAGTACAAGCAAGAGCCAGGACCCGGGTTTAAAATAAGCAGCGGTGAGACAACAGCTTTTAACTTGTAAGATATACCTTTTAGAAGAGTTTCGAGGTATTCTCTCTGAGCCCGACCATGGGCCAGGCTCGTCTGGTGCTTGCCTGGTCAAGATACTTGCAACAAGGCTCACCCTTAGAGAGAGAGAGAGAGAGAGAGAGAGAGAGAGAGAGAGAGAGAGAGAGAGAGAGAGAGAGAGAGAGTGGAGAGGTAGTAAGTACTAAACAAAGTTCTTTTAAAAACTTTAAAATGTTCCAACACGGAATTTACACGAGTATAAATATCTCGTTTCTTTTAAGCTTTCTTTTTAAACAGAAATTAAAAGCAAAAAAATAAAATAAGAAATAAATATAGAATAGAGACTGTGATGGTATGAACGTTGCTCTGAACTGTGGCAAGTGTGAAGATTAAGCTAGAAATAATAATCTATCTTAGTATATAGTAAACTTCATTAAAGTTTGGTTTGCTGTTTATGATTCACTTTGGTAGAACATGTCCAATGTATTTAGATAAATGAAAACATTTGCAACATTTTGAAATTTTATGTAGGCTCGTTTGCGTTCACTAGTTTTTTCAAACCTCGATGTAAACATCAAGTTTCCAGAGGTTTTCTACTCCCAGAGCCCGGCCCTGAGACAGGCTCAGTCTGGTGCTTGTCTGGTCAACCAGGCCATTGCTGCTGGCAACAGCAAGAAATATGGTGAAACAGCAGGTGAGATCATGGGTTCAGTACCGCTGAGCTACGAAGCTTACAAAAGGAAGGGTTCAGAGATGAGGCGGAGCTTACACTCATTCAACAATGTATCGCCTTCCTCCGCCACCACACTATTGTTAACTATTCCCCCAAAATTAGTGTAAGAACTCTCTCCGAAACTCTCACCTGAACCCGCGGTAATGGTACTTAATTAACTAATATTAGAGAGAGAGAGCAACCCATGATGTCAGATGTAATGATGTAGCGAGACCTCAGATTCAAGGATCACAACAATGTTGTTAATGCTACAGCAAGGACAATGATAGGCTGTATAGCTAGAACTTTTAAGACCAGGGATGCTGAGCCAATGATGATACTCTTTAAATCACTTGTTCTCTCCAGTCTACAATACTGCCACACATACTGACGGCCTCCTCCAGGACAGGTGAGATTAAGCTGGAAAACGGCCAGAGAACTTTCACTGCCTGTATATGTTCAATTAAGCATCTGAACTACTGGGAACACTTGAAGTACCTTCAACTATACTCTTTAGAACGTAGGCGAGAATGGTACATCATAATTTACACCAGTCCCTGGAGAGACTGGTCCCACATCTGAACATCACTCCATGTGACAACAATACACTTGGAAGACGGTGTAAAATGAGCCCAAAAAAAGCAGGGGCGCGGCGGTACGACAGAGAGAACTCGATGAGTGTCAGAGATCCCCGACTTTTCAACGCCCTCTTTCTGTGCATAAGGGAAATTACCAAAAACCTCCGCCAGTCTTCAAGAAGGAACAGGTTCCTCCAGTCAGTTCCTGGTCAACCGGACTTTGGTTCGTACACTGGACAGCGTACTGCCAGCAGATCTTAATTTACCAGGAGGCCTGGTCTGGCACTGGGCAGCGGGGACGTTAACTTCAGGAAACGTCCGTCAGGATCAACAGTAGTTGATACCTGAAGGACAGTAGGAACAGCAATAACAACCACAGAAGCAACAACAGCAGCGCACCACACCCAGGAGTGAGAATCTAGTCTTCCAGGGAAGCTAAGGAAAAACTGTCAAGGAAAATGTAGAGAGAGTGGGGGGGAGTAGGATTAAACGCACCACAGCCTAGTAGGGGTAGTAGTAGTAGTATATATTACGACAGAGATAGTGGACAGGTGTTGACAATGTCACTTTGCATTGCGCGCCAGAATAAGAAAAGAAAAAATATAAAGGAGATCAGTTGAAAGATATTTCCAGGAGCAGCTGAGGTGAACTATAGTGTAACAACTGACAAGAGACTCTGAAAACAACAAAAACACACAATACCGTGACTGGAACAATACAAAATAACCCGCACATAGGACAGGAGCTACTACGACGTTTCGGTCCGACCTGGACCGAAACGTCGTAGTAAGTTCCTCTATGTGCGGGTTATTTGTAGAAGACTGAAGTATTGAAGAAACAACGAAGATATACAGAAGGATAGGTACTGAAGGACTGGAAAACCGTAAGGAATGGTGTGGGAAGAACTGGAAGAAGCTGGCAAGCGCTGGAGAAGGTTGGCAAGAACTGGAGAAGGTTGTCAAGGACTAAGAAGGTTGGCAAGGACTGGAGAAGGTTGTCAAGGACTGGAGAAGGTTGGGCAAGGACTAGAGAAGGCTGTCAAGGACTGGAGAAGGTTGGCAAGAACTGGAGAAGGTTGTCAAGGACTGGAGAAGGTTGGCAAGAACTGGAGAAGGCTGTCAAGGACTAGAGAAGGTTGGCAAGGATCGGAGAGGTTGTCAAGGACTAGAGAAGGTTGTCAAGGACTGGAGAAGGTTGCAAGAACTGGAGAAGGTTGGCAAGGATCGGAGAAGGTTGTCAAGGACTAAGAAGGCTGTCAAGGACTGGGAAGGTTGGCAAGAACTGGAAAGGTTGGCAAGAACTGTAGAAGGTTGTCAAGGACTAGAGAAGGCTGTCAAGGACTGAAGAAGGTTGACAAGGACTGGAGAAGGTTGGCAAGAACTGTAGAAGGTTGTCAAGGACTGGAGAAGGTTGTCAAGGACTGGAGAAGGTTGTCAAGGACTGGAGAAGGTTGTCAAGGACTGGAGAAGGTTGTCAAGGACTGGAGAAGGTTTCAAGGACTGGAGAAGGTTGGAAGAACTGGAGAAGGTTGGCAAGAACTGGAGAAGGTTGGCAAGGATCAGAGAAGGCTGTCAAGGACTGGAGAAGGTTGGCAAGAACGGGAGAAGGTTGTCAAGGACTGGAGAAGGTTGACAAGGACTGGAGAAGGCTGTCAAGGACTTGAGAAGTTGACAAAGTCTGGAGAAGGTTGTCAATGACTGGGGAAGTTGTCAAGGACTGGAGAAGGTTGTCAGGACTGGAAAGGTTGTCAAGGACTGGAGAAGGTTGTCAGGACTGAGAAGGTTGACAAGGACTGGAGAAGGTTGTCAATGACTGGAGAAGGTTGTCAAGGACTAAGAAGAGCTGTCAAGGACTGGAGAAGGTTGACAAGGTCTGGAGAAAGGTTGTCAAGGACTGGAGAAGGTTGTCAAGGACTGGAAAAGGTTGACAAGGACTGGAGAAGTTTGACAAGGACTGGAGAAAGTTGACAAGGACTGGAGAAGGTTGTCAAGGACTGGAGAAGGTTGTCAAGGACTGGAAAAAGGTTGACAAGGACTGAGAAGGTTGACAAGGACTGGAGAAGGTTGACAAGGACTGGAGAAAGGTTGACAAGGACTGGAGAAGGTTGTCAAGGACTGGAGAAGGTTGACAAGGACTGGAGAAGGTTGACAAGGACTGGAGAAGGTTGACAAGGACTGGAGAAGGTTGACAAGGACTGGAGAAGGTTGACAAGGACTGGAGAAGGTTGTCAAGGACTGGAGAAGGTTGTCAAGGACTGGAGAATGTTGACAAGGACTGGAGAAGGTTGACAAGGACTGGAGAAGGTTGACAAGGACTGGAGAATGTTGTCAAGGACTGGAGAATGTTGACAAGGACTGGAGAAGGTTGTCAAGGACTGGAGAATGTTGACAAGGACTGGAGAAGGTTGACAAGGACTGGAAAGGTTTCAGGACTGGAGAAGGTTGACAAGGACTGGAGAAGGTTGTCAAGGACTGGAGAATGTTGACAAGGACTGGAGAAGGTTGTCAAGGACTGGAGAATGTTGACAAGGACTGGAGAAGGTTGTCAAGGACTGGAGAATGTTGACAAGGACTGGAGAAGGTTGACAAGGACTGGAGAAGGTTGTCAAGGACTGGAGAATGTTGACAAGGACTGGAGAAGGTTGTCAAGGACTGGAGAATGTTGACAAGGACTGGAGAAGGTTGACAAGGACTGGAGAAGGTTGACAAGGACTAGAGAAGGTTGTCAAGGACTGGAGAAGGTTGTCAAGGACTGGAGAATGTTGACAAGGACTGGAGAAGGTTGTCAAGGACTGGAGAAGGTTGTCAAGGACTGGAGAATGTTGACAAGGACTGGAGAAGGTTGACAAGGACTAGAGAAGGTTGACAAGGACTGGAGAAGGTTGTCAAGGACTGGAGAATGTTGACAAGGACTGGAGAAGGTTGTCAAGGACTGGAGAAGGTTGACAAGGACTGGAGAAGGTTGACAAGGACTAGAGAAGGTTGTCAAGGACTGGAGAAGGTTGACAAGGACTGGAGAAGGATTGTCAAGGACTGGAGAAGGTTGACAAGGACTGGAGAAGGTTGACAAGGACTGGAGAAGGTTGTCAAGGACTGGAGAATGTTGACAAGGACTGGAGAAGGTTGTCAAGGACTGGAGAAGGTTGACAAGGACTGGAGAAGGTTGTCAAGGACTGGAGAAGGTTGTCAAGGACTGGAAAAGGTTGACAAGGACTGGAGAAGGTTGTCAAGGACTGGAGAAGGTTGACAAGGACTGGAGAAGGTTGTCAAGGACTGGAGAAGGTTGTCAAGGACTGGAGAAGGTTGACAAGGACTGGAGAAGGTTGTCAAGGACTGGAGAAGGTTGTCAAGGACTGGAAAAGGTTGACAAGGACTGGAGAAGGTTGACAAGGACTGGAGAAGGTTGTCAAGGACTGGAGAATGTTGACAAGGACTGGAGAAGGTTGTCAAGGACTGGAGAAGGTTGACAAGGACTGGAGAAGGTTGTCAAGGACTGGAGAAGGTTGTCAAGACCTGGAGAAGGTTGTCAAGGACTGGAGAAGGTTGTCAAGGACTGGAGAAGGTTGTCAAGGACTGGAGAAGGTTGTCAAGGACTAGAGAAGGTTGACAAGGACTGGAGAAGGTTGGCAAGAACTGGAGAAGGTTGTCAAGGACTGGAGAAGGTTGTCAAGGACTGGAGCAGGTTGGCAAGGACTAGAGAAGGTTGACAAGGACTAGAGAAGGTTGACAAGAACTGGAGAAGGTTGGCAAGGACTGGAGAAGGTTGACAAGGAGTGAGGGTGGGGTCCCGGGCAGCCACCACCACCACTACTACAGGAAGCTCACCATCGCCTAGTTCCGGCCAGGAGACCGTTAGTAATAAAACCTGGTTGATTACCAAACACGAACACGCACGACCACACGCGCACGACCACACGCCTGCGCACCGCAGTAGGCCTTGATCCAGCAACACCACCTTCAGGATCCAGTGAACCATGAAGGAGGATCTGGTAAAGACTTCAACCAGACTCAGTATTAATAATACCTAAGTGCTCATTACACTCTGCCATATTATCTCACTTTCTCATTTGGTATAATCACCTTCACCATGCCCTCATTTTCCTCCCACGGACAACCGACTCATTTTAACACCCTTCCTGCCATGACAGTTCATGTAGGCCAGAATGAATTACAACAATTGGATATGCTGAAGACTGAAGAGAGTAAAACAACTTAAGTTAAATCAAGTTTATAAAATTGCTCACAAACAGTGTCCAAAATTGGCAGCAAGATATTCTATCTTGCTGCCAATTTTATCAAGGCTGGGAACCAAAGCAGACATAGTACTAGGGGAAGAGAGCACAACTTTGTAGTACCCACAGCCAGTGGCCAGGCTTCAAACACCTTTTATTGTACAGCAATAAAGAAATGGAACAGACTGCCTGCACATGTCAAAGGCAGTCGTAGCATGAGCCAGTTCAAGAAGAGAGCCAAAAGGTACCTAATGAATGTAGCGACAGAAAGGTAGGAGAACCTTACCTTGTAAGTCACTGTCTGACTTTTTGGGTTATCTTAGGTTCTCTACACATATGCTGCTATGTATGATAAAATATGTAAATGTATTTGTGTATACCTGAATAAACTTACTTACTGACTTACTTACTTATCCAGCTAATACCCGAAGGATACCTGAAGCGATGTTGTCGTGGGTCACCGCCCCCGCGGCCCGGTCCCAGACCAGGCCTCCTGCTGTATTAATGCCTGATCAGCCAGGCAAATACAATAAAATCTATAAGACTGGGCACTTTTGTTCTAAAAGTAACCAAAATCAAATTATTTTATAAAAAAATTCTGTTGGCCGCACGCACTTGAGACTTCATCAGTAAGATGTTCCACTTTAACTCCCATGTAACATACTCGACGTGTGCCCACTATGTTACATTTATTCCATGTCCATCACATACCCACTGGCTTGCCCTCTCCACCAGTGAACTGGCAATTCTGAATACAGCAGATCTGGGGCCCCACTGCTGTATTAATTGTTCAGTTCGACAGTAGCCTTGGTGGCAAAAGCAAGACTCTCGCTTCACACGGTGAGGGTCCGGGTTCGATTCCCGGCGAAGGAATGGAAACATCGGAAGTGTTTCCTTACACCGGTTGTCTATGTTCACCCATCATTAAAATAGGTACCTGGGTGTTAGTCGACTGGTGTGGGTCGCATCCTGGGATAAAACTGACCTAATTTGCCCGAAATGCTGTGCATAACAAAGGGCTTTATATATAGTAGTATGTCATTGATGTCAGCAAGGACTGTATACCTTGTACGTGTACTTGTAGTAAATAAAGATGTTTATTATTATTATTATTATAGTGCAAGAGGTGGCTCTTCATCACTCGTTCACTGGTCTAGTCTACTCCTGTTGTGAGTGGCTCTTGGCTCTGTCTTATCGTTATCCTGCTGATTTAACTTTGTAAATAAGGTACATAGTGTTGAAGGATTATACTGGTAAAGGAACTCTACCCTTTTTTGTGACTGCCTTGCCCTGTTATTGCCTGGTTGCTGCTGGCTGTGTTACTGACTTTGGTTACTACCAGCTGCAACAAGCCTTCTAGCTTTACTTTCCCTTGGAGCTTCCCACAGCTTTACTCTCTCCCTTGGAGCTTCCCACAGCTTTACTCTCTCCCTTGGAGCTTCCCACAGCTTTACTATCTCCCTTGGAGTGTCCCACAGCTTTACTATCTCCCTTGGAGTGTCCCACAGCTTTACTGTCTCCCTTGGAGTGTCCCACAGCTTTACTGTCTCCCTTGGAGTGTACCACAGCTTTACTCTCTCCCTTGAGCTTCCCATAGCTTTACTATCTCCCTTGGAGCGTCCCACAGCTTTACTCTCTCCCTTGGAGCGTCCCACAGCTTTACTCTCTCCCTTGAGCTTCCCACTGCATTACTCTCTCCCTTGGAGCTTTCCACAGCTTTACTATCTCCCTTGGAGCGTCCCACAGCTTTACTCTCTCCCTTGGAGCTTCCCACAGGTCACCTCACCCTTCCCCCTCGCCTCACATTCCTTCATGGAACCTTTATGAAGTAGGGGAGCAGAGGCCGGCTTGATCCCCCCCTTGACACCATGTACAACAAGGGTCTGGTGGGGAGAGCCAGGAAAGGAGGGCTCCTCCCCAACCCTCTTCCCTAAACCACCCCTTGTAGATTCTAACGAGGTAATGATACGATGTGAACGTCCATGTTTAACACTGAATATACTGAGTGTAGGGAGGGAGGGAGGAGTGCCTTCCCCTCTCCAACGCATCATGGGTCACGTGGAGGACAGAGAGTCAGCGAATCACCCTTCAACCCTCCCCGCCCAGGCACAGTGCCATCCTGGCCTCACGTGTGAGTTTTGTGGTGTGGAGGACGTGCCATCTGGTTGTCAACTGTGGGTACCCAGCTGTGGGTAATGTGAACACCAGAGTGACTTAGTGGGTGAGTGGGTAGGCAAGTAGACGGGAGACTAAGCGCGCGAAAGGGCAGTAATGAGGAAGGTTCCTGAGAAGAACACATCAGAGCACTCTGTACTACCACCAGTGGCAGTCATGAACAAGGTTCCTGAGAGGAACACATCAGAGCACTCTGTACTACCACCAGTGGCAGTCATGAACAAGGTTCCTGAGAGGAACACATCAGAGCACTCTGTACTACCACCAGTGGCAGTCATGAACAAGGTTCCTGAGAGGAACACATCAGAGCACTGTACTACCACCAGTGGCAGTCATGAACAAGGTTCCTGAGAGGAACACATCAGAGCACTCTGTACTACCACCAGTGGCAGTCATGAACAAGGTTCCTGAGAGGAACACATCAGAGCACTGTACTACCACCAGAGTGGCAGTCATGAACAAGGTTCCTGAGAGGAACAAATCAGAGCACTGTACTACCACCAGAGTGGCAGTCATGAACAAGGTTCCTGAGAGGAACACATCAGAGCACTCTGTACTACCACCAGTGGCAGTCATGAACAAGGTTCCTGAGAGGAACACATCAGAGCACTGTACTACCACCAGTGGCAGTCATGAGCAAGGTTCCTGAGAGGAACACATCAGAGCACTCTGTACTACCACCAGTGGCAGTCATGAGCAAGGTTCCTGAGAGGAACACATCAGAGCACTCTGTACTACCACCAGAGTGGCAGTCATGAACAAGGTTCCTGAGAGGAACACATCAGAGCACTCTGTACTACCACCAGAGTGGCAGTCATGAACAAGGTTCCTGAGAGGAACACATCAGAGCACTCTGTACTACCACCAGAGTGGCAGTCATGAACAAGGTTCCTGAGAGGAACACATCAGAGCACTCTGTACTACCACCAGAGTGGCAGTCATGAACAAGGTTCCTGAGAGGAACACATCAGAGCACTGTACTACCACCAGAGTGGCAGTCATGAACAAGGTTCCTGAGAGGAACACATCAGAGCACTGTACTACCACCAGAGTGGCAGTCATGAACAAGGTTCCTGAGATGAACACATCAGAGCACTGTACTACCACCAGAGTGGCAGTCATGAACAAGGTTCCTGAGAGGAACACATCAGAGCACTGTACTACCACCAGAGTGGCAGTCATGAACAAGGTTCCTGAGAGGAACACATCAGAGCACTGTACTACCACCAGAGTGGCAGTCATGAACAAGGTTCCTGAGAGGAACACATCAGAGCACTGTACTACCACCAGAGTGGCAGTCATGAACAAGGTTCCTGAGAGGAACACATCAGAGCACTGTACTACCACCAGAGTGGCAGTAATGAACAAGGTTCCTGAGAGGAACACATCAGAGCACTGTACTACCACCAGTGGCAGTCATGAGCAAGGTTCCTGAGAACACATCAGAGCACTGTACTACCACCAGTGGCAGTCATGAGCAAGGTTCCTGAGAGGAACACATCAGAGCACTCTGTACTACCACCAGAGTGGCAGTCATGAACAAGGTTCCTGAGAGGAACACATCAGAGCACTCTGTACTACCACCAGAGTGGCAGTCATGAACAAGGTTCCTGAGAGGAACACATCAGAGCACTCTGTACTACCACCAGAGTGGCAGTCATGAACAAGGTTCCTGAGAGGAACACATCAGAGCACTCTGTACTACCACCAGAGTGGCAGTAATGAACAAGGTTCCTGAGAGGAACACATCAGAGCACTGTACTACCACCAGTGGCAGTCATGAGCAAGGTTCCTGAGAGGAACACATCAGAGCACTCTGTACTACCACCAGTGGCAGTCATGAGCAAGGTTCCTGAGAGGAACACATCAGAGCACTCTGTACTACCACCAGAGTGGCAGTCATGAACAAGGTTCCTGAGAGGAACACATCAGAGCACTGTACTACCACCAGAGTGGCAGTCATGAACAAGGTTCCTGAGAGGAACACATCAGAGCACTGTACTACCACCAGAGTGGCAGTCATGAACAAGGTTCCTGAGAGGAACACATCAGAGCACTGTACTACCACCAGAGTGGCAGTCATGAACAAGGTTCCTGAGAGGAACACATCAGAGCACTGTACTACCACCAGAGTGGCAGTCATGAACAAGGTTCCTGAGAGGAACACATCAGAGCACTGTACTACCACCAGAGTGGCAGTCATGAACAAGGTTCCTGAGAGGAACACATCAGAGCACTGTACTACCACCAGAGTGGCAGTCATGAACAAGGTTCCTGAGAGGAACACATCAGAGCACTGTACTACCACCAGAGTGGCAGTCATGAACAAGGTTCCTGAGAATAACACCTAACACAACCAGCACTCTGCCCTACCATCTGCATCTTTGCTTGCAACTTGTTTGCGTAAGTTGTTCTGCAATAACTTGAGATATAACAAAGGGTCTTTGACACCAGACAGTGTCACATATATATAACACATTACATTTTAAATATTTTTTTTTCTTACGGGTTCTCCACAAACATTTAGATTAGTTTTGGTTGGTTAGATTCCCGTTAATTCCTGATAAGCAGACATGAGCACTCCACTTGTGAGGCTGACAGTACGTATTGTACTGTCTGGATGTAACTTCCCTGTGTTGTCTTCCTATGTAGATATGTAAGATGAAATTACGAAGCAGTGGCCCGCCGACACACTGCCTCACTGCTGTGCTAGCAAGTACATCAACACGTGGTGGAGACATACTGAACAGTTACAACACGTGGTGGAGACAGATACTGAACAGTTACAACACGTGGTGGAGACAGATACTGAACAGTTACAACACGTGGTGGAGACAGATACTGAACACAGTTACAACACGTGGTGGAGACAGATACTGAACACAGTTACAACACGTGGTGGAGACAGATACTGAACAGTTACAACACGTGGTGGAGACAGATACTGAACAGTTAAAACACGTGGTAGAGACAGATACTGAACAGTTACAACACGTGGTGGAGACAGATACTGAACAGTTACAACACGTGGTGGAGACAGATACTGAACAGTTACAACACGTGGTGGAGACATATACTGAACACAGTTACAACACGTGGTGGAGACAGATACTGAACACAGTTACAACACGTGGTGGAGACAGATACTGAACAGTTACAACACGTGGTGGAGACATACTGAACACAGTTACAACACGTGGTGGAGACAGATACTGAACACAGTTACAACACGTGGTGGAGACAGATACTGAACAGTTACAACACGTGGTGGAGACAGATACTGAACAGTTAAAACACGTGGTGGAGACAGATACTGAACAGTTACAACACGTGGTGGAGACAGATACTGAACAGTTACAACACGTGGTGGAGACAGATACTGAACAGTTACAACACGTGGTGGAGACAGATACTGAACACAGTTACAACACGTGGTGGAGACAGATACTGAACACAGTTACAACACGTGGTGGAGACAGATACTGAACACAGTTACAACACGTGGTGGAGACAGATACTGAACACAGTTACAACACGTGGTGGAGACAGATACTGAACACAGTTACAACACGTGGTGGAGACAGATACTGAACACAGTTACAACACGTGGTGGAGACAGATACTGAACAGTTACAACACGTGGTGGAGACATACTGAACACAGTTACAACACGTGGTGGAGACAGATACTGAACAGTTACAACACGTGGTGGATACAGATACTGAACACAGTTACAACACGTGGTGGAGACAGATACTGAACAGTTACAACACGTGGTGGAGACAGATACTGAACAGTTACAACACGTGGTGGAGACAGATACTGAACAGTTACAACACGTGGTGGAGACAGATACTGAACAGTTACAACACGTGGTGGAGACAGATACTGAACACAGTTACAACACGTGGTGGAGACAGATACTGAACACAGTTAAAACACGTGGTGGAGACAGATACTGAACAGTTACAACACGTGGTGGAGACAGATACTGAACAGTTACAACACGTGGTGGAGACAGATACTGAACACAGTTACAACACGTGGTGGAGACAGATACTGAACACAGTTACAACACGTGGTGGAGACAGATACTGAACAGTTACAACACGTGGTGGAGACATACTGAACACAGTTACAACACGTGGTGGAGACAGATACTGAACAGTTACAACACGTGGTGGAGACAGATACTGAACAGTTACAACACGTGGTGGAGACATACTGAACACAGTTACAACACGTGGTGGAGACAGATACTGAACACAGTTACAACACGTGGTGGAGACAGATACTGAACAGTTACAACACGTGGTGGAGACATACTGAACACAGTTACAACACGTGGTGGAGACAGATACTGAACAGTTACAACACGTGGTGGAGACATACTGAACACAGTTACAACACGTGGTGGAGACAGATACTGAACAGTTACAAAACGTGGTGCAGACATACTGAACACAGTTACAACACGTGGTGGAGACAGATACTGAACACAGTTACAACACGTGGTGGAGACAGATACTGAACACAGTTACAACACGTGGTGGAGACAGATACTGAACACAGTTACAACACGTGGTGGAGACAGATACTGAACACAGTTACAACACGTGGTGGAGACAGATACTGAACACAGTTACAACACGTGGTGGAGACAGATACTGAACACAGTTACAACACGTGGTGGAGACAGATACTGAACACAGTTACAACACGTGGTGGAGACAGATACTGAACAGTTACAACACGTGGTGGAGACATACTGAACACAGTTACAACACGTGGTGGAGACAGATACTGAACAGTTACAACACGTGGTGGATACAGATACTGAACACAGTTACAACACGTGGTGGAGACAGATACTGAACAGTTACAACACGTGGTGGAGACAGATACTGAACAGTTACAACACGTGGTGGAGACAGATACTGAACAGTTACAACACGTGGTGGAGACAGATACTGAACAGTTACAACACGTGTTGGAGACAGATACTGAACACAGTTACAACACGTGGTGGAGACAGATACTGAACACAGTTAAAACACGTGGTGGAGACAGATACTGAACAGTTACAACACGTGGTGGAGACAGATACTGAACACAGTTACAACACGTGGTGGAGACAGATACTGAACATAGTTTCATGAGAAGGTATGGGCAGCCCCAGCAAGAACAATTAGGTGAGCAGAACATCCTGCAGAGTGTCAGCACAAACTCTCCCTGATCAACAAGGCTGTGGTGTCTATATAGGATTGCGTACTGCAAGTCCTGATCTGAGACTGAGTCATGGGGAGCGATGGTCCGCTGAAATAATAACACACAAGAAGCCACTTGTTGTTTTAACACTGTTTAACACTGTTGAACACTGCTCTACTGTGGTGGATAAGTGGCAATATTGGTGTTGTACAAGGTGGAAGTACAGGTGCTGTACAAGATAGAGGTTCATCAATACCGCACGTGCACTCACTGCCACTAACCAACATCAACTGCCATTAATATCACTACCAACCGTTGCCACAACCCTTCCTCTGCGGCAGCCGTTAACGTCCTAACATAACTACCTTGTGATTCACTACGCCCCCACGCCCTTGCCCACGCCCGCACATGCTGTACTTCACAACAAAGGCAACTATGCGGCCGCACAGATGCTTGAGTCAGTGATGTGTGTACTATCTTGGTTCCTACACTCACCCTACAACTCGTCTAGCAAACAACACACACAACCATGAGCTACTGCTCAACCCACTGCACTGGAATACGTACTGGCACACTCACACGTACATCTATAGAAACAGGGAGATACGTATTTATAACTACCAAGGAGTCAGGGACGGGAAATCCTCTCTCAGAGACCTAGTTTTAAGACAGTAACAGATATTTCAGGAAAGTCAACACTGGCTGGACGAAATTTTCATACACTGCAATTATTATTATTATTAATTATTATTATTATTATAAGGGAGAGACACTAAACCAGTAAGGGTCATATACCGTCTGGATAATGGGATCTACCTGGATCAATCATGTTCGATCCAAAGACGTGAAGAACTCCAATTCCTTGGATGAAGAACCCTTCGCCAGTATGAAGGGACCTTCCTAAAGGGCCTAGATTACAAGACAATCTTTGATACAGTGCCACAATACATACTAGGTTACACACTGTAAAAATGAGGAAAATATCAGGAAGTAAGAGCAGAGAGAATGAGGGTACATTATAGAGGGAGTATTCATAACCCCTGACCTACCACTCACCTTTCTAATATACGTCAGAAAGAGGCTCTTATATAATCTTTTTGACAATGAAACACTTATCTGCTTATATCAGATAATGGTTCCAATTGGTGGAACTGACCTAAAGTAAAACGGAAATATTACACGAATAATAACTATTAAGAATCATGCAAGAAATTGAAATGACTATTGAATGTCAGTAAAAATTTGTAGGATTTTCCATCCATCCTGGGTGACTGGTGTGTCAACACTAACTACACCATCCTGTGTGACTGGTGTGTCAACACTAACTACACCATCCTGGGTGACTGGTGTGTCAACACTAAATACACCATCCTGGGTGACTGGTGTGTCAACACTAACTACACCATCCTGGGTGACTGGTGTGTCAACACTAACTACACCATCCTGGGTGACTGGTGTGTCAACACTACACCATCCTGGGTGACTGGTGTGTCAACACTACACCATCCTGGGTGACTCGTGTGTCAACACTAACTACACCATCCTGGGTGACTGGTGTGTCAACACTAACTACACCATCCTGGGTGACTGGTGTGTCAACACTACACCATCCTGGGTGACTGGTGTGTCAACACTAACTACACCATCCTGGGTGACTGGTGTGTCAACACTAACTACACCATCCTGGGTGACTGGTGTGTCAACACTAAATACACCATCCTGTCTGACTGGTGTGTCAACACTAACTACACCATCCTGGGTGACTGGTGTGTCAACACTAACTACACCATCCTGGGTGACTGGTGTGTCAACACTAACTACACCATCCTGGGTGACTGGTGTGTCAACACTACACCATCCTGGGTGACTGGTGTGTCAACACTAACTACACCATCCTGGGTGACTGGTGTGTCAACACTAACTACACCATCCTGGGTGACTGGTGTGTCAACACTACACCATCCTGGGTGACTGGTGTGTCAACACTACACCATCCTGGGTGACTCGTGTGTCAACACTAACTACACCATCCTGGGTGACTGGTGTGTCAACACTAACTACACCATCCTGGGTGACTGGTGTGTCAACACTACACCATCCTGGGTGACTGGTGTGTCAACACTAACTGCTCCATACATGTGATTCGAGAACGTTGAAAAGCTCTCCTTCCCCCAATAAGAGGAATTACCAGAACTTCTCTGGCTGTCTTCCAGAAGGAACTTCATAAGTTCTTCTAACCAGTTCCTGATCTGCCAGGCAGTGGTGCATATGCTGGACTGCGTGAGGCCACCAGCAACAGCGTAGATGATCAAGTCATCAACCAGTAGGTCTGGTCTGGGACCAGGCCACGGGGCGCTGATCCCTGAAAGCGGCATAAGTATAAGGAAACTCTTAATACTACATTATCACTAACTTATCACACTCTTGCTTTTCACTGAGAACAATTTACTCTATCCTGGCTCTCGCTCTCGCACTCAGTAATTAGTGTGCAACTTTATTAAAGCTAGTCCATCTAGCATTTCCTAGGTATCAGTTATCTTACCGTCAAAACTGCCCGCCACCATCACTTCATGACCCAGATCATGGCCACGTGGGTCAAGTATTGTTTACAAACAAGGCTTGCCACGTGACCTCCACCGACATCAACAAACAACACTCACACTCATGGATCAAGAAGAAAAACACAAAATAAAAACACTAGAACATTTTATTGGAAATATTTCGGTCCAGGGACCTATGTCACTCCAGATGTGCTAGTGTTTGTATTTGCGATACCTGTCACTACCACATACCATTTTTACCACTCGTGGCTCACCACATCATTTGCTCTTATGTTGCTCACCTGACTCGAGGTATAACTTCACCCTAAAATGTAGGATGACCGGGACAGCTAATGGTCAGCAATAACAGCCTAGTTAATGAGGCCTTGATTCACCAGGAAGGTGGCCTGGTTCAAGACCGGACCGCTAGGGCGCTGATTCCCCCCCCCCCCCCCGTCCCCGAAAACATCCTTCAGGTATCCACTCTGTTTCGCCCCACCTTCTCTCTCTCTCTCTCTTACACACAATCTCTTGCCAACAGATAAACAACATTAGAGCAAGTGTTCACGTCACTCAGTAACCTCGTAATATCAGCAGTCAGTGGGTCAAGTGTAGCTGGCTATCCACGCCTTGTGCTCATGCCCTGACTACCACGTCTTGGCTACCACGTCCTGGCTACCATGTCCTGGCTACCACGTCCTGGCTACCACGTCCTGGCTACCATGTCCTGGTTACCACGTCCTGGCTATCATGTCCTGGCTACCATGTCCTGGCTACCATGCCCTGACTACCACGTCCTGGCTACCATGTCCTGGCTACCACGTCCTGGCTACCATGTCCTGGCTACCACGTCCTGGCTACCATGTCCTGGTTACCACGTCCTGGCTATCATGTCCTGGCTACCATGTCCTGGCTACCATGCCCTGACTACCACGTCCTGGCTACCATGTCCTGGCTACCATGCCCTGACTACCACGTCCTGGCTACCACATCCTGACTACCATGTCCTGGCTACCATGCCCTGACTACCACGTCCTGGCTACCATGTCCTGTAACATACGCATTACTGGTTTCCATCCAGAGTTATACTGTCAAGAGTCCGGCTTCCATGGTGACCGCTTTATCCACCAGGCTGTTGCAGCCGGCGGCCCGCACAACCTGGGCGACCCAGCACAGTATGCAAGAACTTATAGGGTTGGAGGTAAAAATAAACCACTGCCCCATGCCCAGGTCAGGGAAATAAGAGACGTACGTGGAATATAAGCGTATTCAAGTACCCTTCCCTCCCCTTCATCACTGTCGCAAGCTCCTGGGTTCGAGTCCACGGCACGGTGACATAAGGGCAAGTTCCCTTACACTTCGTCCCTGCCACCTAGCTGTAAAAATAAGTGTTCTACGTCTGTGTTGCCAGATTGTTGTGGGTAGCAAACAGGAATTTTTGTATATAAAACTACAGTACCTGCTGGACTGTCATATCATGTGTAAGAAACTACAGTACTGCTGGACATATCATATCATGTGTAAGAAACTACAGTACCTGCTGGACTGTCATATCATGTGTAAGAAACTACAATACCTGCTGGACTGTCATATCCTGTGTAAGAAACTACAGTACCTGCTGGACTGTCATATCCTGTGCAAGAAACTACAGTACTGCTGGACTGTCATATCATGTGTAAGAAACTACAGTACCTGCTGGACTGTCATATCATGTGTAAGAAACTATAGTACTGCTGGACTGTCATAGCCTGTGTAAGAAACTACAGTACCTGCTGGACTGTCATATCATCTGTAAGAAACTACAGTACCTGCTGGACTGTCATATCCTGTGTAAGAAACTACAGTACCTGCTGGACTGTCATATCCTGTGCAAGAAACTACAGTACTGCTGGACTGTCATATCCTGTGTAAACTACAGTACCTGCTGGACTGTCATATCATGTAAGAACTACAGTTGCGGGACTGTCATATCCTGTTGAAACTACAGTACCTGCTGACTGTCATATCCTGCTCAGAAACTACAGTACTGCTGGACTGTCATATCTGTCAGAACACAGTACTGCTGGACTGTCATATCATGTAGAAACTACAGTACCTGCTGGACTGTCATAGCCTGTGAAGAAACTACAGTACTGCTGACTGTCATATCATGTAGAAACTACAGTACCTGCTGGACTGTCATATCTGTGAAACTACAGTACTGCTGGACTGTCATATCCTGTGAAACTACAACTGCTGGACTGTCATATCATGAAGACTACATACTGCTGGACTGTCATATCATGTGTGAAACTACAGTACTGCTGGACTGTCTATCATGTAAGACTACAGTACCGCTGGACTGTCATGCTGAAGAAACTACAGTACTGCTGGACTGTCATATCTGTGAAGAAACTACAGTACCTGCTCGACTGTCATATCATGTTAAGAAACTACAGTACTGCTGGACTGTCATATCCTGTGTAAGAAACTACAGACTGCTGGACTGTCATATCAATGTAAGACTACAGTACTGCTGGACTGTCATATCATGTAAGAAACTACAGTACCTGCTGGACTGTCATATCCTTGTAAGAAACTACAGTACCTGCTGGACTGTCATATCAGTAAGAAACTACAGTACTGCTGGACTGTCATATCATGTAAAAACTACAGTACTGCTGGACTGTCTATCATGTGTAAGAAACTACAGTACTGCTGACTGTCATATCATGTAGAAACTACAGTACCTGCTGGACTGTCATATCATGTGTAAGAAACTACAGTACCTGCTGGACTGTCATATCATGTGTAAGAAACTACAGTACCTGCTGGACTGTCATATCATGTGTAAGAAACTACAGTACTGCTAGACTGTCATATCATGTGTAAGAAACTACAGTACCTGCTGGACTGTCATATCATGTGTAAGAAACTACAGTACTGCTGGACTGTCATATCATGTGCAAAAAACTACAGTACTTGCTGGACTGTCATATCCTGTGTAAGAAACTACAGTACCTGCTGGACTGTCATATCATGTGTAAGAAACTACAGTACTGCTGGACTGTCATATCATGTGTAAGAAACTACAGTACCTGCTGGACAGTCATATCCTGTGCAAGAAACTACAGTACCTGCTGGACTGTCATATCATGTGTAAGAAACTACAGTACTGCTGGACTGTCATATCCTGTGCAAGAAACTACAGTACCTGCTGGACTGTCATATCATGTGTAAGAAACTACAGTACCTGCTGGACTGTCATATCCTGTGTAAGAAACTACAGTACCTGCTAGACTGTCATATCATGTGCAAGAAACTACAGTACCTGCTGGACTGTCATATCCTGTGTAAGAAACTACAGTACTGCTGGACTGTCATAGCCTGTGAAAGAAACTACAGTACCTGCTGGACTGTCATATCCTGTGCAAGAAACTACAGTACTGCTGGACTGTCATATCCTGTGTAAGAAACTACAGTACTGCTGGACTGCCATATCCTGTGCAAGAAACTACAGTACTGCTGGACTGTCATATCATGTGTAAGAAACTACAGTACCTGCTGGACTGTCATATCATGTGTAAGAAACTACAGTATCTGCTGGACTGTCATATCCTGTGCAAGAAACTACAGTACCTGCTGGACTGTCATATCATGTGTAAGAAACTACAGTACTGCTGGACTGTCATATCCTGTGCAAGAAACTACAGTACCTGCTGGACTGTCATATCCTGTATAAGAAACTACAGTACTGCTGGACTGTCATATCCTGTGTAAGAAACTACAGTACTGCTGGACTGTCATATCCTGTGCAAGAAACTACAGTACCTGCTGGACTGTCATATCCTGTGCAAGAAACTACAGTACCTGCTGGACTGTCATATCATGTGTAAGAAACTACAGTACCTGCTGGACTGTCATATCCTGTGCAAGAAACTACAGTACCTGCTGGACTGTCATATCCTGTGCAAGAAACTACAGTACCTGCTGGACTGTCATATCCTGTGCAAGAAACTACAGTACCTGCTGGACTGTCATATCCTGTGCAAGAAACTACAGTACCTGCTGGACTGTCATATCATGTGCAAAAAACTACAGTACTGCTGGAATGTCATATACTGTGCAAGAAACTACAGTACCTGCTGGACTGTCATATCCTGTGTAAGAAACTACAGTACCTGCTGGACTGTCATATCCTGTGTAAGAAACTACAGTACCTGCTGGACTGTCATATCCTGTGTAAGAAACTACAGTACCTGCTGGACTGTCATATCATGTGTAAGAAACTACAGTACCTGCTGGACTGTCATATCCTGTGTAAGAAACTACAGTACTGCTGGACTGTCATATCATGTGTAAGAAACTACAGTACCTGCTGGACTGTCATATCATGTGTAAGAAACTACAGTACCTGCTGGACTGTCATATCCTGTGCAAGAAACTACAGTACCTGCTGGAATGTCATAGCATGTGTAAGAAACTACAGTACCTGCTGGACTGTCATATCATGTGCAAGAAACTACAGTACCTGCTGGACTGTCATATACTGTGCAAGAAACTACAGTACCTGCTGGACTGTCATATCCTGTGCAAGAAACTACAGTACCTGCTGGACTGTCATATCCTGCGTAAGAAACTACTGTACCTGCTGGACTGTCATATCATGTGTAAGAAACACAGTACCTGCTGGACTGTCATAGCCTGTGTAAGAAACTACAGTACCTGCTGGACTGTCATATCCTGTGCAAGAAACTACAGTACCTGCTGGACTGTCATATCCTGTGGAAGAAACTACAGTACCTGCTGGACTGTCATATCCTGTGCAAGAAACTACAGTACCTGCTGGACTGTTTCGTAGCTTACAGAATAAAAACTCTCATAATGGGCCCATAGTGCTATAAATGAACTAGTTAACAAGATGGTTGGGCCTGCTGACACGAGATATGTAAAGCCAAGGTATACCTGAGCTCCTACTTAGCTGCTAAACTGAGCACCTGGCAGCCACGGCGGAGGCCGCATGCGGGTGTGACAGCCACCTGGCAGCCAGGGTGGAGGCCAGGTTTTCCTAGTGTCGCAGTCCGGCCCTAGGCCAGGCTTGTCTGCTGCTACTCAATATTATTAATAAAAAATAATATATTATAAAAATAATTAATTAGATCAAGGTTCCATGATAAATACTTTATTAGAATACAATAAATCAGTCTCCTGCTATCTGCAGGTAAAGTTCATTTATGCTGAGATTGGTTCTAATACAATCAGGTAACTTTTTCAGGTCCTTTATCTCTGCACAATAAAAGGCGTTTTGGGCATGGCCACCTACTGTAGTTCTACAAAACTGCGTACATGGCTGTTTTTCGTCGCTAACCTTCACAAAATTTGTAAGAAGACGTTCTGGATACTTATCAATTTTGTCTGTATGGTGAAGTTTCTAATGCTATATTCTACCTCTTTGTATCACTTTCAGTTTGTGTAGTTGGTGACCCAGGTGTGATGATGGTGACCCAGGTGTGATGATGGTGACCCAGGTGTGTTGATGGTGACCCAGGTGTTGATGGTGACCCAGGTGTGATGGTGTCCCAGGTGTGATGGTGACCCAGGTGTGATGATGGTGACCCAGGTGTGATGGTGACCCAGGTGTGATGATGGTGACCCAGGTGTGATGATGGTGACCCAGGTGTGATGGTGACCCAGGTGTGATGGTGACCTAAGTGTGTTGATATTAATCCAGGTGTGACGCAGGTGAGTTCTGGCACACACCTGTAGTAGGAATGTCTCAAGTAATATTTTAGATGATTTGTAATTATTTTTCACATTGTTTTTTGTCAGAGCAAAACATGACGAAGAAGAGAAGTACATGTGAGTGTATAAGTGTTGCGTGCACCAGGTGGTAGGCACTGTACCTGCAACTTTAACCTGGTAGGCACCTTGTTTTACTAGTCAATTATTAATTCAACTGTCATGCAGGGATCAAGAGATATTCCAAATATTTCACACAAGTTACTCTTGCCATAACTTCTTCGTTATACAATATTTGAAACTTATGGACGCTCTTCTGTTTAGTGCAGGTGTCATCAAGTTTGTTATGCAGGTATATATTATCATGTATCTCTCTCCTCACTGGAGCGGAGGAGAGAGATACATGATAATATATACCTGGAAAGTACTTGAGGGCCTGGTCCCAAATCTGCACACTGCCATAACAACATACTGGAGTGAGAGATATGGGAGGAAGTGTAAAATAAACCCAGTGAGGAGCAGGGGTGCGGTGGGGACAATAGGGGAACACTGTATCAACATTCGTGGCCCCAGACTATTCAACATCTTATCAGAAACACGGCTGGAACAAGTGTAGAAGCCTTCAAGAGAAAACTGGACAAGTATCTTCACCAGATGCCAGATCAACCAGGTTGTGATGGATATGTGGGACAGCAAGCCTCCAGCAGCAACAGCCTGGTTGACCAGGCTAGCACCAGACGAGCCTGGCCCATGGCCGGGCTCCAAGAGTAGTAAGACTCTCGAAACTCATCAAATTCCCACTGCACAGCGACAATTCATGTCTTATACTCTTTGATTATTTTCCTGACACAAAAAAAGAGCAATGTTGTCTGCATAAAGAAGCAGTTTACACTAATATGTGGTCCACAAGGAAGTTAGAAAAGTTGTAACAACTCAATGTGCTATTTATCGGAAATGGTTCCCATTCTATATTATAGACTTTCACTATTGTTTCCTAGGTAAGATTTACCAGTCTACAGAGCCCATGCTGATAGCTTGTAGTATTTTTTTGGCATAGTATAGCATAGTTTACGGCGCCAAACGCCTTTCGTAGGTCTAAGATGACCATTCCTGTGAAATGCACTCTTGACGTTTGGGTTAGTGTACAATCAATCAGGTTAATTACAACTGCTGTTCTTACTCAAAGGTAAGTACCTGGGTGTTATTCGACTGCTGGATAACATCCTGGGAAATGCTACAACGTGTGTGAGCTCTTGTTAGCTTGCTGACAGTACTGAGGTGTTGAGGAACATAACATACTGCTTTGTATCTATTGATTACAAGACCTCACTCGCCCCGTGCCACACCTGCTGACGTAGTGTTGACACCCATAACGTCATGACCCCGTGCCACACCTACTGACGTAGTGTTGACACCCGTAACATCATGACCCCATGCCACACCTACTGACACAACGCTGATTCCCGTAACGTCATGACCCCGTAGCACTCCTGCTGACGCAACACTGTCAGCCTTAAAGTCATGACCATCATTACCATGACGAGCACGGAGATGTGTTGTGTTGAGTGCTGACGTCATCACCCGCTGCCACTAACCCCGTCAGGCAGAACACTAACTTTGTTTAGCACCCATAGTTGACACTATCCACCCCGCCCCTCAGAGCGTCAGCACATCAGAACGGTGTCAAGTGTCACCCATGATGAAAATAACAGTGAGAGAAGTGACGACTACAGTGTACCATGTAGTGACGTCTAGCAAGACGCCACTGGAAGCTCCTCCTCTCAGATAACATTCAAATTTAAATATTTGAGAGTGCGCCAGCAGAAGTTACTTACTAATTCATTAAAGTAATTTTACAGGGTAAGCAGTTAGTTTACTGTGCACCATTTATCCATCCTCTGGAGGGTAGCGCAACACTCAAACGAAAGGCCTAGGAACTAAGCCTACAAAAAGAGGTTAACAATATACAAATAACCCGCACTTGTGACCATTCACAAGTCACTTGTGAATGGTCCAAGACGGACCGAAACGTCGTCATAAGCTTTTCTCTCTCCTATCTGCGGATTATTTATATTGTTCGAGACACGGTATTGTGCTTTTTTCTCCTTTACAGGTTAACAGCAGTACTTCTAGCTTTATTTTATGGGAAAATCGTCAGTAGGAAATCCGCAGCTGCTAGAGATTTAATCTGAGGCTTCAAGGACGTGTTGCCACTGGACCCTTGTCAGCAGGCAACCTCCCATCCCCTCCATGCTAGCAGCGCAGCACGCGCGCTCACCCGCATGCACTCATTCACTCCATGCTTGAGTAACACGCCAGGACACTACCAGAGGTAAACAAACGGAGGAAAGTAGTTAGAGTAGAGAGTGAGAAGGTGAGCTTGTCGGTGGAATCTCCCAAGGTTGACTCCCAGGCCCCATGCTGTTCCTATTATGTTTTAAGTTTTTATTTAGGCAAGGGCCTCTTCTTGTTTGTAAGACAATGTAAAGTGAGTGGAGAGAAAGATAGCTCACTCTCTGGCACACTATATCTTACAAAGTTGCCAAGTTCACGAACACACAATACTACAAATACTTATGAACAATGGAATTATGTAACTAAGTTTCCATAATATGTAATTGGAATAACACCATAATATAGAGCAGGAATAATACATCATAATAGAATGATAATATAAACCTAGAATGATACATCATAATAGACCTAGAATGATACAACACCGTAATATAGACCTAGAATGATACAACACCGTAATATAGACCTAGAATTATACAACACCGTAATATAGACCTAGAATAATACAACGCCATAATATAGACCAAGAATGATACAACGCCATAATACAGACCTAGAATGATACAACATAATACAGAACCAGACAGATACAAGACCATAATATAGACCTAGAATGATACAACACCATAATACAGAACTAGAATGATACAACACCATAATACAGAACTAAAATGATACAACACCATAATATAGACCAAGAATGATACAACACCATAATACGGAACTAGAATGATACAAGACCATAATATAGACCTCGAATGATACACCATAATATAGACCTAGAATGATACAACACCATAATACAGAACTAGAATGATACAACACCATAATACAGACCAAGAATTATACAACACCATAATACGGAACTAGAATGATACAAGACCATAATATAGACCTAGAATGATACAAGACCATAATACAGAACTAGAATGATACAAGACCATAATATAGACCTAGAATGATACAACACCATAATACAGAACTAGAATGATACAAGACCATAATATACACCTAGAATGATACAACACCATAATACAGAACTAGAATGATACAAGACCATAATATACACCTAGATTGATACACCATAATATAGACCTAGAAAGATACATCATAATACATAACTAGAATGATACATCATAATACATAACTAGAATGATACAACACCATAATATAGAACTAGAATGATACAACACCATAATATAGAACTAGAATGATACAACACCATAATATAGAACTAGAATGATACAACACCATAATATAGAACTAGAATGATACAACACCATAATATAGAACTAGAATGATACAATACCATAATATAGAACTAGAATGATACAACACCATAATATAGAACTAGAATGATACAACACCATAATATAGAACTAGAATGATACAACACCATAATATAGAACTATAATGATACAACACCATAATATAGAACTAGAATGATACAACACCATAATATAGAACTAGAATGATACAACACCATAATATAGAACTAGAATAATACAATACCATAATATAGAACTAGAATGATACAACACCATAATATAGAACTAGAATGATACAATACCATAATATAGAACTAGAATGATACAACACCATAATATAGAACTAGAATGATACAACACCATAATATAGAACTAGAATGATACAACACCATAATATAGAACTAGAATGATACAACACCATAATATAGAACTAGAATGATACACCACCATAATATAGAACTAGAATGATACACCATACAAAACAAGAGGAATGGTAGGTTGCACCGTAGTAAGTATATACACAAGTACAATTACAAATACTAGAGGTAGATCACGTTAGCCTAGAGAAAGTTAAGAGGCGGGCCCAAGAGCTGAAGCGCAACATCCAAAAACTCAACTATGTGAATCCAAATATACACAAACTTATCAAAGAATATTGCGGAAAAAACGAAAGTCAAAATGATTGTAAGATCCTCGGAGAGGATTTGGCTAAATTGAGAAAATGGATGATGGAGTTTTACGCCGGAAAAAAAATTGGATGAAATAAGTAGTTGGAAAAAAAGTCGTGAATAATACGGATTGATAAATGTTAAGAACATGCGATACATAGACACATCTCGGGGTGAGAATGAAGACATTATCATAATACATCTGTGTTCAGTGTGTCACCAGATAATCTCACTATTTGCCTCTATTCCTCACTAAAATATTGAAATAGTTATATAAATTCTTGAGATATTTTAGGCTAATACAATTATATTATATAACGTAATATTTTGAAAGATCAGGTTACTATGTTAACTGTGGTGAAAACTAAAAAAAAAAAAAATGCCCTTGAAGTGAGAAATGATCGTCGGTGAAGACAAGTAGGTTAGCAAAACAAGACGAGTATAAAGGAAGAGGAGACACGAGGAGCCTAGCCTAGCAGTGGTCTTGTAGCGTTCAGCACAAACAAGACAGACAGTAACAAGAGCAATACTGTGAAGGCCGCGCCACCGCCGCCATCATCACAGTGAATCCAGTGGAGAGGGAAAGTCAGTCAACACGGACCTGTAGCACCCAACACAATGCTCCAGCTGAGAAAGCAATGGCAGTTTCAAAACTAGGTCAGCTTTCCCATGCAGCCCTGGCTCAGGGAGAGGGGAGGTGATAGTGTAAGGGAAATGCGACGTGGAGCGTGGTGGCTAGCAGGGAGGGAGGGAGGTTGACAACGCAGGACACATGGTAAAGATACCTTTCACAAGACAGGGTAAACTTTCCAACCAGCAATATCATTTAGCTATTACCAAATGTTCCTATCAATACTTTATCACTACTAGTATTGCCCCTAAAACTATTACTGATATTATTACCCATTTATATACCTTTGATGAGTTTCAAGAGTTTTCCTGATTCCCAGAGCCCGGCCCTGAGCCAGCTGGAACTGGTCACTATAGTCGTCTTCTATCACTTACCAGACTTAACTTTTCTGCTGACTTTGTAAATTTCCTGAGGTCTATCATGAGTGACTGTCAAGTCAATAGTGCAACTCATCAGACGATTGTTATTGATGCTGCTATATTGTTACTGATGCTCCTAGTATTATTACTGATGTTACTAGTATTGTCAATTAAGCTGCTAGTATTATTACTGATGATGCTAGTATTGTTACTGATGCTGCTAGTATTATTACTGATGCTGCTAGTATTGTTACTGATGCTGCTAGTATTGTTACTGATGCTGCTAGTATTGTTACTGATGCTGCTAGTATTGTTACTGATGCTGCTAGTATTGTTACTGATGCTGCTAGTATTGTTACTGATGATGTTAGTATTGTTACTGATGCTGCTAGTATTATTACTGATGTTACTAGTATTATTACTGATGTTACTAGTATTGTCAATTAAGCTGCTAGTATTATTACTGATGCTGCTAGTATTGTTACTAATGATCCTAGTATTGTTACTGATGCTGCTAGTATTATTACTGATGCTGCTAGTAGTGTTACTGATGATGCTAGTATTGTTACTGATGCTGCTAGTATTGTTACTGATGATGTTAGTATTGTTACTGATGCTGCTATATTATTACTGATGATCCTAGATGTTACTAGTATTGTCAATTAAGCTGCTAGTATTGTTACTGATGATGCTAGTATTGTTACTGATGCTGTTAGTATTATTACTGATGCTGCTAGTATTATTACTGATGATCCTAGTATTATTACTGATGCTGCTAGTATTACTGATGCTGCTAGTATTGTTACTGATGATCCTAGTATTATTACTGATGCTGCTAGTATTATTACTGATGTTGTTAGTATTGTTACTGATGCTGCTAGTATTATTACTGATGTTACTAGTATTATTACTGATGTTACTAGTATTGTCAATTAAGCTGCTAGTATTATTACTGATGCTGCTAGTATTGTTACTGATGATCCTAGTATTGTTACTGATGCTGCTAGTATTATTACTGATGCTGCTAGTATTGTTACTGATGATCCTAGTATTATTACTGATGCTGCTAGTATTATTACTGATGCTGTTAGTATTGTTACTGATCCTCCTAGTATTATTACTGATGCTGCTAGTATTATTACTGATGCTGCTAGTATTATTACTGATGATGCTAGTATTATTACTGATGCTGTTAGTATTGTTACTGATGCTGCTAGTATTATTACTGATGTTGCTAGTATTATTACTGATGTTACTAGTATTGTCAATGATGCTGCTAGTATTATTACTGATGTTACTAGTATTGTCAATTATGCTGCTAGTATTATTACTGATGTTACTAGTATTGTCAATTAAGCTGCTAGTATTATTACTGATGATGCTAGTATTGTTACTGATGATGCTAGTATTGTTACTGATACTGCTAGTATTATTACTGATGCTGCTAGTATTGTTACTGATGCTGCTAGTATAATTACTGATGCTGCTAGTATTGTTACTGATGATGCTAGTATTGTTACTGATGATGCTAGTATTGTTACTGATGATGCTAGTATTGTTACTGATGATGCTAGTATACCTTTGATATACCTTTGAAGAGTTTCGAGAGTATCTACTCTCTGAGCCCGGCCATGGGCCATGCTCGTCTGGTGCTTGCCTGGTCAACCAGGCTGTTGCTGCTGGAGGCCCGCTGCCCCACATATCCATCACAGCCTGGTTGATCTGGCACCTGGTGAAGATATTTGTCCAGTTTCCTCTTGAAGGCTTCTACACTGGTTCCAGCCGTGTTTCGGATATCTTCTGGTAAGATGTTGAATAGTCTGGGACCCCGGATGTTAATACAGTGATCCCGTATTGTCCCCACCGCACCCCTGCTCCTCACTGGGTTTATTTTACACTTTCTCCCATATCTCTCACTCCAGTATGTTGTTATGGCAGTGTGCAGATCTGGGACCAGGCCCTGATGATGCTAGTATTATTACTGATGCTGCTAGTATTATTACTGATGCTGCTAGTATTATTACTGATGCTGTTAGTATTATTACTGATGCTGTTAGTATTGTCACTTATGCTGCTAGTATTATTACTGATGCTGCTAGTATTGTTACTGATGCTGTTAGTACTGTTACTGATGCTGCTAGAAATGTCACTGAAGTTGCTAGTTAATATTAATAATGATGCTATACCTGGAGGGAGTTCCTGGGGTCAACGCCCCTGCGGCCCGGTCTGTGACCAGGCCTTAAAAATAAACTTTGAAAAAAAAATGAAAGAAAAACAATGGCTTTCTTAGAACAAAAATACCTGAAGATAAAACCTTAAGACTGATAAAAAAAATACACTTCTTAGAAGGCCAATAAAAAGTAAGAGCTCATGTCGTTGCTTTCAGTGTAAGAAGCCATGGAAGAACTCATCTACAGAACCTCCCTTCCCTCATTCATGCTACTCATAAACTAACTATAGTCATTCGTTCAAGACTCCTTAAATTCAATGATACAACTATCTATATTCATTCGAGATGCTACTGTACTGTTCCTGCAAATACTCTGTCCCTTTCTACATTATTAGTAGTAAAACACCTATCATATCATATTACTCTTAACTATTTGTTTCCCCTCTAACCTTACTCTCTTATCTTCTCTGTTACCTTTAATGCTACGTCGATTATATTACTTCCCTCTAGATTACCCTTATCTCCAAAGGTTTTTTGGTTCTTGCTTTACTTATCTGCACTAGCAATATAATTACGGGTTGATAAACAAGACACCTTTTGCAACACTTGGGTCGTCAGTTGGAAGACCTTGCGCAAGTAACCACAGGAGATACTATTATCTGCTTCTCCAGTCTCTAAAATATCAAATTATAACACTGGGAGCCACACAATATATATCTTTAGTGTGTATACACCGAGAGGTGCGAATCTCAATGTATATACACCGAGGTTGTGTATCTCTCAGTATATATACAATGAGTTTATTTTCGTCCCTATTTCAAGGACTGAAGTATTCTTGAGTGGTGGTGAACAAACAGTACATATTTTTCAAGAAAGAGAGAAAGAATTTTTACGTGTGACCTTGTTTTGAGTTTTCCTATTCCCGCGGCCCAGCCTGCGCCAGGCCTCCCTGTTGATTACCTGGTCGAACAGACTGTTGGTGTTGGCGACATGCTGACCCACATATCCATCACAGACTGGTTGATTTGACACACACCGCGTAGTTAGTGACCTAGTTTCCTCTTCAAGATGTCCACACTGGTTGCAGCAATGTTACTAATGACTGCTGGTAGCTGAGTGAAAATCTAAGCCCAGGGATGTTGATACACTAGGTGTCCAATGAAGAGCCCTTCCAGTTTTTCAACCAGGTTTCAATGTGGTTCAAAAGCGGAATGGGTTGGATAAGAGAGTGATGGAGGTAAACTTTATATGCAGATTAGAGATGGCATGATAAGGCCCAAGAGATCAGAAAGCAATGATGCTGTTCAAGATAGTCTAGGACACCAATAATGCTGTTCAAGGTAGATTAGAACACCAATAATTCTGTTCAAGGTAGTCTAAGACACCAATAATGCTGTTCAAGGTAGACATTGACACCAATAATGCTGCTCAAGGTAGATTAGAACACCAATAATGCAGTTCAAGGTAGTCTAGGACACCAATAATGCTGTTCAAGGTAGACAAGGACACCAATAATGCTGCTCAAGGTAGTCTAGGACACCAACAATGCTGTTCAAAGTAGTCTAGGACACCAATAATGCTGTTCAGGGTACACTAGGACACCAATAATGCTGTTCAAGGTAGTCTAGGACACCATTAATGCTGTTCAAGGTAGTCTAGGACACCAATAATGCTGTCCAAGGTAGTCTAGGAAACGGGGCCCACGAGCCGAGACTGGACTCACGCAAATAAAATCTGGTGAGTACATACACACTAATACTGTGGAATGGGGCGAGGAATGAGGCTGAGAGGCCTGTCTCCAGCACTTTCTTTAAGAGAAAGCGTTCACTGTGAGTGAGTTGAGAAGAGATTGTTGTGGCCACCACCACCACCTGCCTACCAATGGTGATTCTCACCTGCTGGCTTACCTCTGGTATACCTTTACAGGAATTCAAGAGTTTTCCTGCACAACATCTAACACTAACACAGTAAAGCATCAATGGACTAGTGGCACTACCTGTGTGGCACACAACATCAACACTAAGACTCAAGGGTATCAATGGACCAGTGGTACCATCCTCCTCACCACTGTGCTCATACCTTTGAAGAGTTTCGAGAGTATCTACTCTCTGAGCCCGGCCATGGGCCAGGCATTGCCATACCTTGGTATAATAATACCTAGTATACTTAATAATAATAATAATAATAATAATAATAATAATTAATAACAATAACAATACCTGGTATATTATCATACCTACTACATTATCATACTGGTTTGTTCATATAAAAGTCCACTGCACAGTACATCATGCGCTGTAGATCATCGTACACTATCATACTGCACTCCCTGTGCAATTACATTCAGGGGGAGCGCTAAACCTGTAGGGACCATAGAATGCCGGGGGGAGTAATGGGAGGCATGAGGTTCGATGTAAGGGAGGGCAGATGTAATACCTTGGATAAAGGGCGTCCCTTGAGGGACACTCCCAGTGGACTGTCCCTTGAGACACTCCCAGAGGACTGTCCCTTGAGACACTCCCAGAGGACTGTCCCTTGAGAGACACTCCCAGGGGACTGTCCCTTGAGACACTCCCAGAGGACTGTCCCTTGAGACACTCCCAGAGGACTGTCCCTTGAGACACTCCCAGAGGACTGTCCCTTGAGACACTCCCAGAGGACTGTCCCTTAGAGAGACTCCCAGGGGACTGTCCCTTGAGGGACACGTCCTGTAATATGCTACATGCATGGCGCCACACGTACATACACGGCGCTACACGTCACCACACGAACATACGTACATGTCACCATACATATCACGGGTACATGTCACCATATACATCACAAGTACATATCACCATACACATCACACGTACATGTCACCATACGTCAGCACACGTACGTACGTCGCCAAATACGTCACCACATGTACATACGTCACCTTACATGTACATACGTCACCTTACATGTACATACAGAGCGACACGTACATATACACGAGAATAATTTTCCCAGAGTAGTCCCGAAGTTTCCGTGTGTTGTCAGTGGTAAACACGAACACTGACTCCCAAGTTTGTTATTCTTAACAGTGAGGGAGGAAGGTGCTCTCTTGCCTCCGTCAGCAGGTAACACAGCGGTGGTGGGATGTAAAGTGTAGTGCAGCACCTAGATGAAGGTGACTGACTCTAGAACAAGACGAGAGGAAGGGTGGACGCACGGCTCCTCACTTCACACTGTCTCCAGACGAACTGGCCAGAGCAGCAAGCAGCAGCAGCAGCAGCAGCAGCAGCGCAGGACCGCCCCGGGAGGGCGGCTCATGGGAGGTGGTGATACCGCCCGCCCGCCCCAACACCACAACTACTACCACCTGCACCAACAGCAAAGCCATCTCCACCACCAACTCCTGCACCAGCAGTAAGGCCATCTCCACCACCAGGAGAGAGAGAGATTATAATATAAATGGAAAGTACTTGAGGGTCTGGTCCCAAATCTGCAACAACGTATTAGACAGATATGGGAGAAAGTACAAAATAAACCCAGTGAAAAGCAGAAGCGCCGTGGGCACAACAGAAGAACATTGTATCAACATCCGTTTTCCCAGACTTTTCAACATCTTATCAGAAGACATCAGAAACACTGTTGGGACAAATGAAGAAGTCTTCAAGAGGAAACTGGACAAGTATCTCTACCAAGTACTAGATCAACCAGGCTGTTATGTGTGTGGGCCAGCGGACCACCAGGAGCAACAGCCTGGTTGACCAGGCAGGAAGCAGATAACCTTGACCCAAGGCCGGGCTTCAGAAGTAGAAAAACTCTCAAAGTTCATCAAAGGTATATACCAGCCTCCCTCACTACCACCAACTCCTGCAGTAACACCACCAGCTTCTCTCACAACACCTGTGGCATAACGAATAAAGGCACTGTCACCACCACCACCACCACTAACGACGACACTAGGCGACAACAATGGTGACAAGTGGTCAGACACAAAATGTAACCCGTAAAAAAACAGAAACGAAAGTAAACACTGCAGACAACAGGTACTTCAGTGGTGCAGCCAGGAGAAATCTGTTAATGGGACGACTTGCCGCCCACCACCACTACCACCACCACCACTACTACCACCACCACTACTACCACCACCACCACTACTACCACCACCACTACTACCACCACCACTACTACCACCACCACCACTACTACCGCCACCACTACTACCACCACCACTACTACCACCACCACTACTACCACCACCACTACTACCACCACCACCACTACTACCACCACCACTACCACCACCACTACCACCACCACCACTACTACCACCACCACTACTACTACCACAGATGCTACTATGTATGCAGCACACCACAACCACGCCCAATTACACAACCACAACATTACACTTATTGCACACACTGTACGGGCCTATAGCAAAGATCCTTAACATACCTGTGACCTGTTTCGAGGGCTCATTTGCTGTTGCAGCCCGGCGCAAGGTCAGGTCGAGAGAGGGCAACTAGGGCAGCTGGAAGACGGCTGAAGTGGTCCGTGTATCCAAGAAGTGAAGCAGGCAGGAGACAGTGAACTACACGTCAACACCACTGACGTGTAACATAACTTCATTGAACATCAACACAGGTTGAGGTTACTGGATTTTAATAAAAGAGGTAAAGAGAGACAGTGATGGGTAGGCTTCATCTCTCTCAGCTGACATCAATTTTCATGACACTTTCCCCACCAGACACTGACTCGAAAACTACAAGACCAAGCCTGGGGTAAATATAGGAGTACCCGCAGGACCAGTACGGATGCAAACTGCTCTTTGGTAGGACATTCCAGTGTTGAGGCTTGAAGCCTATCGGAAGAAGCTTTCAGAAGTTATCGCACAGAAACCCAATCTGGGATGCTGGTTCCTGTGATCATCTCTTCAACTGCCAAGTCTCAGACCAGACCTCCTGGATGACAGCCTGGTCAGTCAAGGTGTTGGTACTTGCTGAAGGTACTGCAACGTACTCTAACACAGTGCTGCGTGACGGATCTTGACGGTGCTACCATGAATGGTGATAATGACTTCTGCAGCTTCAGGAAGTGACACGATCTCCATGACATGAGTCTGGTCTTGCAAGAACTAAGGTTACCCACATGCTTCATCACCTCAAACACAACCTAGTACTTAGAAATACTAGTAACAACTCAGAGATATAATTTAAGGCATTAATAACTTACAGTATTAATAATAACTTACAATGGCGTTAATAACAACTTTAATATTTCCAATAACGCAAACTTTAAATACTAAATAATACAATGGCTATATAACGACTAAATATTGTCCCCCTGTATAAATATGTGCTACTTTATCTGTTACAAGCTAATTTAAGATATTTGTTGAAAATTTGTTATCTTATTTTCATTAATAAGATCCCGTGACCATAGATTTGTGTACACTCTAGTGCTCCGTGAGTGGACAATGGAGCACACTTGACTCCAGAGTGAACATATACCTGTCACCAGTCCTAAGACCTGTCACCAGTCCTAAGTCTGGATATAAAGTTTGTTTAGCAATAGTGGTAGAATTACCGACACAATGTTAGGTAAAATGACATAGATGCCACTAATGTGGCATTTTATTGTGGCAACGTTTCGCTATCCAGGAGCTTTGTCAACTGAAGAACGATTCGTTTCCACAAATAAAATGTCACATTAGTTGCAGCTGTGTCCTTTTACCTGCAACCTCTGTTTATATTGTAACATGCTCCGTAAATGTGCTTAGCTGCGGTCAAGATATGTGGTAGTGGGTTACAGATCTACTCAGGCTTGTAGGTGTGTTCCAGTGACATTACAGTATTATACTGAACTCTCATGATAATGTTTATAATCATGAGGTGCGCGGGGAGCCAGAAGTAAACAAGGAAATGGCATTGGCCGTACTCTGCAACCCCAGGAGAGGGAGGGAAGGGGGTGGGGCTGGCGGCCACAACAATGATAGCACATGCAAAATGCAACGTGCAGTAGCAGACTAACTTTACTCAGGCGGAAGCGTAATCAGTGTTTCCCCTGAGTCACCACTCCAGAATAACCTGACAAAGGTCATACTCAATCAATAATTCACATCCACGTCGGCGTCTCCAGCACCTGGTGTTCCTACCTGCCACGTCGGCGTCCCCAGCACCTGGTGTTCCTACCTGCCACGTCGGTGTCCCCAGCACCTGGTGTTCCAACCTGCCACGTCGGCGTCCCCAGCACCTGGTGTTCCTACCTGCCACGTCGGCGTCCCTAGCACCTGGTGTTCCTACCTGCCACGTCGGCGTCCCTAGCACCTGGTGTTCCTACCTGCCACGTCGGCGTCCCCAGCACCTGGTGAGTTCCTACCTGCCATGTTGGTGTCCCCCAGCACCTGGAGTGTCCCTACCTGCCATGTTGGTGTCCCCAGCATCTGGTGTGTTCCTACCTGCCATGTTGGTGTCCCCCAGCACCTAGTGTGTTCCTACCTGCCATGTTGGTGTCCCCCAGCACCTGGTCTGTTCCTACCTGTGTGACCTTAGTCCTCTTTCTGCTTGAAGTGCTCGACTAGCGAGTCATTAGTACAGACGACCTTCATGGAAGTTGGTTACTAGCAATCAAGATCAATCCAGAACATATGGAAAGTAAACTCTCATCGTATATACACTAAGAGATATACACCTCTCACCGTATACACACAGATATACACCTCTCGGTGTATAGAGAAACGTCTGGGGTAGCGTGCAGACACTACCATCATCTCAGCTGAGTCACCAATACAGTAACTACTCACTACCACCAACCATTAGGGAAGCCCCGACATAATGGAGGTGACGTTGTATCGTCACTAACACAATAAGAGAGTGCAATACACCCCAGTATGCCTGTGTATGCTGGACACGCACACACCATCTACTATCATTACAACAACAATATTTACCATGGAGAACAAGAACAAGTGTGTCTCCTTGCTTATTACTCTATCCTATCTCACTGACTTAATTTATAACAGTCAGGACACATCTGGTAGGTCAACCACCATGAAACACCTGTAAGTTCTCACCACCAGGACACACCTGTAAGTTCTAACCACCATGACACACCTGTAAGTTCTCACCACCATGACTCACCTGTAAGTTCTAACCACCATGACACACCTGTAAGTTCTAACCACCATGACACACCTGTAAGTTCTCACCACCATGACACACCTGTAAGTTCTCACCACCATGACTCACCTGTGTTCTAACCACCATGACACACCTGTAAGTTCTAACCACCATGACACACCTGTAAGCTCTCACCACTAGGACACACCTGTAAGCTCTCACCACCAGGATACACCTGTAAGCTCTCACCACCAGGATACACCTGTAAGCTCTCACCACCAGGACACACCTGTAAGCTCTCACCACCAGGATACACCTGTAAGCTCTCACCACCAGGATACACCTGTAAGCTCTCACCACTAGGACACACCTGTAAGCTCTCACCACCAGGATACACCTGTAAGCTCTCACCACCAGGATACACCTGTAAGCTCTCACCACCAGGATACACCTGTAAGCTCTCACCACCAGGACACACCTGTAAGCTCTCACCACCAGGATACACCTGTAAGCTCTCACCACCAGGACACACCTGTAAGCTCTCACCACCAGGACACACCTGTAAGCTCTCACCACCAGGACACACCTGTAAGCTCTCACCACCAGGACACACCTGTAAGCTCTCACCACCAGGACACACCTGTAAGAACAAACATTACGACACCCGTGAGGCCACATATTCTAGACAGCTGTAAGTGCACACTGAATCTTCCGAGATTACAAGATATTTCAATACCGTTCTCCATCAAATATTAATCTACAAACTAGAAGAAAACAGGAAAGTAAAACAAAAAATACTGAGGTACATCATGAAGTAGGTGAAGGAGAGGAAACAGTACAAGAATGAGGAAGAAAACGTCAGAACGGGCGAGTATAGTCTAGTAAGGTACCCAGAACTAGCACGCTACTTGAGTTTCTAGTGTTGTTTTACGTAAATGATCTAGTCAATTTAATTCAATCTTAGGTACCTCTGCTTGCCGATGATGTGGAAACAGCGAGACAAACAAGAGAGGACATAAGAGCACTCAAGGATGACCTCGACAATTTAAAAAGATGGTCAGGCAAAGAGCTTCTGAAACTCAACACAAACAAATGGAAAATAATGAGGACGAGAGGCTGTGAGGAACGCCTGTTTGTATAATGTATATTAAATATCCTCACAAGACGGTCAAGGAATATCAGAGATGGCTGGAGGGAAAGAAGGTAAAGTATATGCTGCTCCCTCCCACCACCTTTCCCTAGCGAGGGGGGGGGGGGTAGTCAGCATGAATGACCGTAGTTGCGGTACTATACTGAAGCTCACCCCCCCTCCCCATTTGATTAAGGTAAGTCTAAGGGTTAACAAAAAAGACTTGTCCCACACAGAGAGAAATGCAGCATCAGAAGACAGTCAAGAAACTATAAACTAAAGTCTAGAGGAGAGAAGGATAAGGAGGAGCAGGAAACAGTTAAAACATATACAGTTATCAAGACAAAAACCAGGACTAAGACACTGTTAGCTTAGAGGGAACACAGAGAGCAGCTAGAGGTGCAGTTACCTACAATTATGTTAGACAATATGAACTTAGGCTCAAGGTAGTGCAGAAATGGAAGAGACTAGATTTAAAAAGTGGATGAGAGAAGCATCATCCACAGCATTAAGAGTGGGTACGACAGACATAAATCCCAGAATCAAGTAAATGTCGGTCAAGACCCAATCAAGAGGCGGGGTCAGGAACTACACATCAACCCCCACATAGAATAGTGGGTAAGTAGAGCCGCTACACACCTGTAAGTGCCCACAGCCACTTACACCACCCACCATCCCACGTCCCCTTCTATATATGGCACTCTGTGTTAAGTTGTGAACCCTAGAGGGTGATAACACACCAGCCAAGTGTACTGATAAGTGTGTGTGTGTGAGAGAGAGAGAGAGAGAGAGAGAGAGAGAGAGAGAGAGAGAGAGAGAGAGAGAGAGAGAGAGAGAGAGAAGAGAGAGAGAGAGAAGAGAGAGAGAGAGAAAACAGAAAATCAGGTAATGATAAGAGTATTAGGAGAGCAAGATTATGGTAATAACAAAGAAAAATGGGTCATCTGGTTAGATATAAAGTGAATCAATTCTTTAAGAGAAAGTGGAACTTTGAGTTATAAGTGGACTATGTGTTTATAGAGAAAGTGGACCAACCCTGGTTATAAAGTGAAACCAATTGGTTAGAAAAAGTGGAAACACATGTTTAAGAGAAGTGGACCAAATGGTAATAGCTAAGTGGACATTGTTTAAAAGAGAAAGTGGATCATCTAGTTATAAGAAAGAGAAAGTGGACCAATGGTTAAAAGGAAGTGAAAATGGTAAGTAGAAAGTGACCAAATGGTTATAGAAAAAGTGATCATCTAGTTATAAGAAAGTGGACCAAATGGTTCAAAAGTGAACCAATTGGTTATAGAGAAAGTGAACCAAATGGTTGATAGAAAAGTGGAACCAATTGTTATAAGGAACCAAATGCTAGTGAACCAATTGGTTATAGAAAAGTGGAACCAAATGGTTAGATACAGAGAAAGTGGACCAATTGGTTATAAGAACAAAGGACCAATCCTCGGTTATAGGAAAAAGTGGACCAACCAGGATATAAGTGGACCAATTGGTTAGATATAGACCAGGTAACTCCCCCGGTACGATGGCTGACATACCAGTATGCTAACTGATCAATAATACATATTAAATCCGCACATTACAGCTCCATGTATACAACTGATAACATCAACAAGTAGATGAGACATGTGCAACACTAGGGATGCCTAAATGTTGCACATGTGTTGCTGAATTTTACTATGGTGACATTTCCTTGCAATACTTGAAGGGAATCATACACAAATATAAAGCAGACTTGACAATCATACTGATGGACTTTAGGCAACGTTCTCCATAAAGAGTGTGGGGGGAGAGGGGAGGGGATGGGGCTAAGGCCACAAGCAAATGTTTGCCTGAATGTCGAATCATTTAACATTCACTTAATGTTAGCAACACTTGTGTTCTTAAATACAGCATCTTAAAGAAACACTGACAATAACTCCTTTGTAGCCGTTCAGAGATTCTTTTTTTTTAGTTCGAGAGGGAGGTGGTCTGGTCATTTCCTGCATAGTGTATAATTGTATAAGAAAACCTCTGACGAGCTTTGAGAGCTTTCCTACTGCCGCAGGGCCAAAACTCACTACTCACTCCAAAACTCACTACTCACGCACCCTATACTCGTATATTAGGTTAGTCTTACTCAACACATTCACTTTACTTCCCAATGCACAATTCGAGGATCATCTCAGTATTTCAGATTAAGAGAAAAAACATTAGTTTATATTAATATTTTCTGGCTTTTAAAGCATTTTTTTTTATCTTTCCCGCCATACAAGAGTGAGACACTGCCATCTGTGCATCAAATGATCAACTTCTTCCTTCCAGATGCCTCAAAACATTTTTTTTCCTTCGCCTAGTGTGGTTGACACCATCTTTCACAATGTATCTCAATACATTTGACTTCCTCTGTACTAACTTCCTCCACACTTGTTTCCTACACATTCTGACGTCCTATCTTTGATTTCCTGCACCACATGTACATTTCTCATCACACTGGGATTTTTATATAAAAAATAATATATTTACAGCATATCGTATGAATATAATAGTAACGATTATATGTAATAAATATTGCAGTTATTTACATATCCTTAACACAATAATGAATATATTACGGATGTTTATATACATCCATTATACAGCTATTTCAGATAATTACCACAGATAATAATTACAATGGTCATATATAACAAACTTTTATCAGATCTGGTTGGGTTCGAAATACGTACTCTGGAGCAAAGGTCAGGCACCACAAACTCCAGTCACTGATAGCAAGCAAGTCATGCAGTGAGTTCTCACAGGTATTGACTGCTGGTGTCAAGAAGCATTACAGTGTGTTGTGAGATTGTGTGGTAGGGGAGTGTGGCGAGGAATGCCTGGTGGCAATGTACAGGGAAGCCTAGCCGGAAAGAATTCCAACTCGTGGGCCTCTGTGTGATTGCAATGGAGGTGGTGATGGGATGGTGGTGGTGGTGATGGGATGGTGGTGGTGGTGATGGGATGGTGGTGGTGGTGATGGGGTGGTGGTGATGGGGTGGTGGTGATGGGGTGGTGGTGATGGGGTGGTGGTGATGGGGTGGTGGTGGTGGTGATGGGGTGGTGGTGGTGGTGATGGGGTGGTGGTGGTGGTGATGGGGTGGTGGTGATGGGGTGGTGGTGGTGGTGATGGGGTGGTGGTGATGGGGTGGTGGTGATGGGGTGGTGGTGGTGGTGATGGGGTGGTGGTGGTGGTGATGGGGTGGTGGTGGTGGTGATGGGGTGGTGGTGGTGGTGGTGATGGGGTGGTGGTGGTGGTGATGGGGTGGTGGTGGTGGTGGTGATGGGGTGGTGGTGGTGTTGATGGGATGGTGGTGGTGGTGATGGGGTGGTGGTGGTGTTGATGGGGTGGTGGTGGTGATGGGGTGGTGGTGGTGGTGATGGGGTGGTGGTGGTGTTGATGGGGTGGTGGTGATGGGGTGGTGGTGATGGGGTGGTGGTGGTGGTGATGGGGTGGTGGTGATGGGGTGGTGGTGATGGGGTGGTGGTGATGGGGTGGTGGTGATGGGGTGGTGGTGGTGGTGATGGGGTGGTGGTGATGGGGTGGTGGTGGTGGTGGTGATGGGGTGGTGGTGGTGGTGATGGGGTGGTGGTGGTAGTGATGGGGTGGTGGTGGTGTTGATGGGATGGTGGTGGTGGTGATGGGGTGGTGGTGGTGTTGATGGGGTGGTGGTGGTGATGGGGTGGTGGTGGTGGTGATAGGGTGGTGGTGGTGTTGATGGGATGGTGGTGGTGGTGATGGGGTGGTGGTGGTGTTGATGGGGTGGTGGTGATGGGGTGGTGGTGATGGGGTGGTGGTGATGGGGTGGTGGTGATGGGGTGGTGGTGATGGGGTGGTGGTGGTGATGGGGTCGTGGTGAAAGTGTGGTTAAGTTAGTGTTGGTGACTGTATTATCGGCTGGTGGTGTCAATAACTCTCACTCCCCTGATAAGAGGAGGTTCCAAGCCATTAAAGGAACACACATTCCATAACGTATGACACAAACAACCTGAGTGATCTAACCTGACGTGTTTCCCTTTCTGTTGGGTAAGTGACATCAACTCCATTTCTATCTGTCTCTCCATTCAGCATTTACTCCATCCACAAACGTATCAAATTAAACTACTGTTCATTAATGAACTAAACTAACAATTTTACACCTTTGATGAGATTCGGGAATTTCCCTACTCCCGCAGCCCGGCCCTGGGCCAGGCTAGTCTGGTGCTGACCTGGTTAATTTAACTAAATATTCAGTCAAGTCTAGCAAAACACCTCACGCAGTTTCAGGAGTAGGTATGATCGGGCCCTAGAGGCCAGAAACTGATGAGATGGGTCTAGGAGAAAATTATTCTACCCCAGATATCACCAAAATACCATCAAAGATTCCACAAGACACACCAAAATACATACTTTCAAATATGCCACAAGAGGTACCACAAGATACCACAAGAGGTACCATCAGATACCACAAGATATACCATCAGAAATACCACGAGATATCAGAGATATCACAAGAAATAGATACCATCAGCGATACCACTAGAGATAGATACCATCAGCGATACCACTAGAGATAGATACTATCAGCGATACCACTAGAGATAGATACCATCAGCGATACCACAAGACACCAGAGATACCAGACAAATCCATCAGATAAAGCTGGTGGCAGCCTTGTAGTGAACCCGGGTATGGAGCTCCTGATACCAGCAGCTTATCTCAATACTTCAGCTTTATTCAGCGCACTTGTGCCCGCCCACATCTCACGCCCACCAGTATATCTCAGCACTTCAGCTTTATCAAGTGCACCTCTTCCCGCCCACAACGCCCGCCCATAAATTCAATATTGTGGCATCTTACAACTAGTGACGAAGGTTTTCTCATATCCACTCAAAATTTTCAGCGTAATATAATTCGTTAAATTAGAACCCATAATCCTGAATGTAGAGTGGCTACGAACCATAGCCCAATCTTTGAACCACGCCCACAACGCCCACCTGTGAACCACGCCCACAACACACAAGAGAGGCAGCTTGCACCAGGATACTGGCTACGTGAAGGCTGATCTGGAAAATTAGCAGGTGTTCACAGCACTGGTGACGAAATATTGAACTACCGCGTGATGGTTCCAGGGATCATCGGCCATGTTTCAGACCAAACCTCGTTGAGGCTGTTCGTGCTAGCAGTATGCACTAAACCGTAGGCACCACAGCTCGGCTGATCAGGAATATTTGGAGGAACTTGCAGAGTAGTAAGTACCTCAGTCTCACAGGAAGACTAGGCCTCGTGGACGGAGCGGCGAGAGATGGATAAAAAAAAAAAAAGAGAATAGGTGTACTCTGGCGCCCTGACAGGTTCACAATAACAAGGCTTCACGCATCACCTGTCGGTCCTGGATGACTCCATCGCTCTCTATCTTACAACCACACTCCCTCTCTATCTTACAACCACACTCCCTCTCTATCTTACAACCACACTCCCTCTCTATCTTACAACCACACTCGCTCTCTATCTTACAACCACACTCCCTCTCTATCTTACAACCACACTCCCTCTCTATCTTACAACCACACTCCCTCTCTATCTTACAACCACACTCCCTCTCTATCTTACAACCACACTCCCTCTCTATCTTACAACCACACTCCCTCTCTATCTTACAACCACACTCCCTCTCTATCTTACAACCACACTCCCTCTCTATCTTACAACCACACTCCCTCTCCCTCACACCATCTACCTTGTGAAGGAAGGTATCTCCTTGAGGAGTGAAAAACTCTTCCATTTGCGCTTATTCGCACAATGTTACTATCATACAGCACAAGACACTGGAGCGTGGCAACACAAGACACTGGAGTGTGGCAACACAAGACACTGGAGCGTGGCAACACAAGACACTGGAGCGTGGCAACACAAGACACTGGAGCGTGGCAACACAAGACACTGGAGCGTGGCAACACAAGACACTGGAGTGTGGCAACACAAGACACTGGAGCGTGGCAACACAAGACACTGGAGCGTGGCAACACAAGACACTGGAGCGTGGCAACACAAGACACTGGAGCGTGGCAACACAAGACACTGGAGTGTGGCAACACAAGACACTGGAGCGTGGCAACACAAGACACTGGAGCGTGGCAACACAAGACACTGGAGCGTGGCAACACAAGACACTGGAGCGTGGCAACACAAGACACTGGAGTGTGGCAACACAAGCCACTGGAGCGTGGCAACACAAGACACTGGAGCGTGGCAACACAAGACACTGGAGCGTGGCAACACAAGACACTGGAGCGTGGCAACACAAGACACTGGAGCGTGGCAACACAAGACACTGGAGCGTGGCAACACAAGACACTGGAGCGTAGCAACACAAGACACTGGAGCGTGGCAACACAAGACACTGGAGCGTGGCAACACAAGACACTGAAGCGTGGCAACACAAGACACTGGAGCGTGGCAACACAAGACACTGGAGCGTGGCAACACAAGACACTGGAGCGTGGCAACACAAGACACTGGAGCGTGGCAACACAAGACACTGGAGCGTGGCAACACAAGACACTGGAGCGTGGCAACACAAGACACGGGAGCCTGGCAACACAAGACACTGGAGCGTGGCAACACAAGACACTGGAGCGTGGCAACACAAGACACTGGAGCGTGGCAACACAAGACACTGGAGCGTGGCAACACAAGACACTGGAGCGTAGCAACACAAGACACTGGAGCGTGGCAACACAAGACACTGGAGTGTGGCAACACAAGACACTGGAGCGTGGCAACACAAGCCACTGGAGCGTGGCAACACAAGACACTGGAGCGTGGCAACACAAGACACTGGAGCGTGGCAACACAAGACACTGAAGCGTGGCAACACAAAACACTGGAGCGTGGCAACACAAGACACTGGAGCGTGGCAACACAAGACACTGGAGCGTGGCAACATAAGACACTGGAGCGTGGCAACACAAGACACTGGAGCGTGGCAACACAAGACACTGGAGCGTGGCAACACAAGACACTGGAGCGTGGCAACACAAGACACTGGAGCGTGGCAACACAAGACACTGGAGCGTGGCAACACAAGACACGGGAGCCTGGCAACACAAGACACGGGAGCCTGGCAACACAAGACACTGGAGCGTGGCAACACAAGACACTGGAGCGTGGCAACACAAGACACTGGAGCGTGGCAACACAAGACACTGGAGCGTGGCAACACAAGACACTGGAGCGTGGCAACACAAGACACTGGAGCGTGGCAACACAAGACACTGGAGCGTGGCAACACTGATGATGCACACAATTTTGTTTTCAAAACAAAAATATTATATGTGGTTAAGCAAGGAGATACGCAGTGTAGAGGGGGGGGACAACTGGATAGGAAGGGAAAAACGTGAATATATTAACCAATAAGAAGAGAGGAGAGTTATCTGGGAGAAAATATTAACCAATAAGAAGAGAGGAGAGTTATCAGGGAGAAAATATTAACCAATAAGAAGAGAGGAGAGTTATCTGGGAGAATATATTAACCAATAAGAAGAGAGGAGAGTTATCTGGGAGAATATATTAACCAATAAGAAGAGAGGAGAGTTATCTGGGAGAATATATTAACCAATAAGAAGAGAGGAAAGTTATCTGGGAGAAAATATTAACCATTAAGAAGAGAGGAGAGTTATCTGGGAGAATATATTAACCAATAAGAAGAGAGGAGAGTTATCTGGGAGAATATATTTACCAATAAGAAGAGAGGAGAGTTATCTGGGAGAATATATTAACCAATAAGAAGAGAGGAGAGTTATCTGGGAGAATATATTAACCAATAAGAAGAGAGGAGAGTTATCTGGGAGAATATATTAACCAATAAGAAGAGAGGAGAGTTATCTGGGAGAAAATAGACAGAACGGTAGAGTTTATAAGGTGTTGTGATAAATGAGAGAGGAGATGCAGTGAGGAAAGGAGGAAGTGAAAAGTAATGAGAAGAGTTAAGTTTTCACTGAGACAATGAGATGCAAGACGGTTGATCCAACAATGAAGTTGTCAATTATATAACTGCTGCAAATTCTTTATATATTTCTAAAATGTCATCAACCTTACGACACACACCTAAACGAACACAGATATGATATTTGCTTCACCAATATCAACAGTGACTGTGTTTAACATCGTAACATTTCAACATCCCATGGATTGGTTGAGGGCAAGCACGGTTATCCCAGAACAAGACAGAAACATAAGAGTGGGCCTTGAATCAGCTCTTATTCATACCACAGACACCTCCACCTGGAACCAGTTGTTGGGACCCCTGGCTCACCGTCCTCCTCACCTCAGAGTCACGTTTGCGAGTCACCACTCTTCACCTAAGCCCCAGACCATATATTACAAAGGCTTATCAAGTACTCTCTATACATTTGAAAAAAAGGTCTCCGAGCGAAACGTCTTAATAAAGGTGTCCATTCTGACATAGTGTCTTTTTCTATATTTGGTCAGTAATGTACTACTTTTACAGAGGTATGTACACTCAAGACTGTGACTGGAGCTGCCCAATACACGTATTTTATATACTGGAATACTTGATGATATCCTCATTGCCCTACGGGAGTCTCCCAGCTCAAGCTGACATATTTCATTCAATACCTTGTATGAGCCCCATCCTGTGTGATGAAAGTGACAGGGAAACACAGGTAGCTTTGTAACCACTGTGTAACTATCATATATAACAGTGTAGCAACACACTACTGATCTATCCGGGTTTTTTTATTTAATAAAAAATCTTTCCTCTCTTGGAGTAGACTTTTGGACGCTACTTCCTAAGACTTTTGCATCTTCATATGTACTTGTTGTACAGCTTGGAGGATGGATATGAGGTGCACATTACCTAGCAACTTAGGCGACTAACTACACTTGTTCCACCAACCCTACCACTTAAACGGGTAATATAAGAGAATCCAGGCCACATCCCCTGTATTCTTATTTCCATTTTCCTTACCAATACACTCATGTTTCCTTTAATTCAACTCTATTCTATTTTCTAACATTTATTTATCGTTAAATTTATTATCTTTACTTTTAAGTAATATTTTGCTTGCAGTCAGCTGGAGTGTTTCTCCTTGGTGTGAGGGCAGCTGGTGTGGGAGCAGCTGGTGTGGTGCTTCTACCACACCTAATGTTCCCACAACCATCTTAATATTACTGTGTTCACAATGAATTATGCTGAAACTGATAGTTTTACTGGGCACTGTGTCTGACACACGGCACACTTGCTGTAACTACCCTACAATAAGTGAATATATGATCGTAATATCCATCAAATTCACTAATGATAACGAAGGTGAGAAGTTGGTAAGTCAGACACAAGTGCAACACTAACAATGACGGAGCTGCAGGCTTCATCAGTCAAACGCAGGGATAGTCTGATGCTGTCAGTCCATCATCAGGGATAGTCTGATGCTGTCAGTCCATCATCAGGGATAGTCTGATGCTGTCAGTCCATCATCCTAGGTGTAACAAGATCAGTATCTGGTTGTTTATCATTTATAATATGAAAGTGAGAAGATTATTGGTTGGTGAGAGAACTTTGCTAAAGTTTGTTAACCTTGATTTATTTCAAACACTTTTTCAGTATTCAATGTGCTTCGTGTCTCATTTTTATCTATGTTCCTTGTGTAAACTCGTACACATGCAGTAAGTACTTGTGTATAAATTTTCTTGTCCTTGAGTGCAGTATTTGATTTATTCGTTATTATTGCAGTGTGCATTAATTCCCTGTCTTTCATTTTTCTCCCAGTGCATTCCCTTGTGTTTTTATGCAGTGTCTGTGCAATAGTTCCTTATTGTTTATGCCCCAGTGTTCCTAGTTGCATATTTCATTTTCCTGTGTGCCATTCAGTGTGTCCCATTAATTTTTGTGCCAGTATCTCACATGTTTTAGTTCAACAGACAGTTTATATTTTTGTGTCAACCTGTGCCTCATTTTTTTTAAATTTTTGCAGAACCTGTTCATTGAATATATATTTTGTCTGAAGCAGCAAGAACTATCTCTTTATACATATTTTTAAATGCAAGATCTTATTGCATAAACTATCACATTCACTGACTGAATCTTGTTGTGTTGTGTATTCTCCTGCAAAACTGTAAGTTTTTTTAACCTTTATTTCAGTTTGTGTATTATTGTCTTTGTGTTGACCTTATCAATAATTCCTTGAACAAATTAACTCTTAAACCTTATATGTAAAGTAAAGTAATATTCATTATACTCATTTTCATTAGTTTTCTTTAAGTGAACTAAGAGTTAAAGTGTTCATTCTCCTTGTGCCCAGTGCAACATTGATTTTTTTAGTTGATGCAGTAAATTGTTTATGCAATACCATACATTGATTACACTTTAAAATTATTCTCCAGTAGTGATTACTTGTTCTAGTTATTTTTGCATACAGTGTTGTGCACTTTATTCCATTTTACTCAGTGTTATCCTGAAAAATACTAATAATTCAATGCTAGTTGTCAGCATCATAGTTAATTCTTCAGCCAGCAATGCATATTAAATTCTAGTGTCATTTTCTCCTTAGAAAATTTGTTTTCTAGTATTTTTCCAGTTGAATACAATTTTTTTTTATTGTATTTCCACTTTGCATTGATTTATTATTTCTCATCTAGTAATTTTGTTTTAAATTCCAGTAGAGAGAGATCATTTTTGCAGTTAATCCTTACAGTAGTCAGTATTGCCTTTTATTGCAATTTGTAAAGTAATTCCTTAAATTTTTACAGTCAAAATTCAGTGAGTGAGTTGTCATTTCTTATATAGTGTACATTAGTTGTTTTAACCCCTTTTCTGCATCTAATTCAATGACTTCTTACTTTCCATTTTAACTAATTGTGTACTGTGAATATTTTACCATTCTCATTTTTTTACCTGAATTAGTCTTTGTGCAATTTTCATTGCAAGTATGTCTCACTTACCTTACAGTAGTGTAGCTAATGACGGCATTCAGTCCCCTAATGTTCCAAATGCCCTTGCTGAAATTCATGATAGTCATTTACCGACTGCTAGACCTACCCAGTTACAGTGTCAATATAGTTTCCTTCGTGATCCTGATAGTTCTTTACCGACTGAAAGACAGTATCTAGCTCTTGAGCAATGTGTTTGTTCTCACAGCTTGTATCAGAGAGTTATAACAGTTCTGCGGAATGTGAAGTTCAAAGTCAGTCCTGATAGCTTTGTGCATTATGTATTAACGTAGCCGAGCGGTCAAGATACTGGTATTACTGTCACTCCTGTCTGGAATTCAGTCACTACAATATCTTGCATGCAAGATAGCGTTCAGATGCCTAGGGTGCCGGAGGTATCCCGGACCGCCTTGAGTACTGAGTCTATCCTTGCAATGTTGCTAGTTCAAGTAGTAGTTCCTCTCCAGGGGACGCTTTGTTGAAGAAAGACTACTTGAATGAGTTATAGCATCTCTCGCTGATGCAAAAGCAATTGCAGAAAGCCGTTTCTGTGGCTAGTGTTTACCAGAGTGTCTGTTGTGTTGTGTTCCAGATAGTGATATTATCCCAGTTGACAGTAAGTCCTTTGCAGAGTAAAGTGTCGTGTGTCGAGTAATTATTACCTGCAGTAAGAGATAGTGAGAGCCATTCTCCTTTGTTCATACTTTGTGTTATTGAGCTATCTATTTCACCCGGGGAGAGTCCTTCCACTCCACCGTGCCGTTCATTCCTCCAGTAGGAAAGTGTTCCCAGTTCTTAGTGAATAAAGAAAACTCAGTTTAAGAGATTATTTGCATTTGCTAGCCGAGTCCTTACTAAGGCTGAACGCAATTTTACAGTTATGCAAATCCAATGTAGTTGCTGATGCTTTGTCGCGTCATGTCAGTGTAGTAACTGCCGATCCTCCATTTAGTACTGAGGATGTAAAGACTACTCAAAGACAAGACCCCTTTTGATCTGGTGTGGTTCGATTCCTGCTCCAGAAAGATCTTATTCTCTCTGTGAAGCAACCAGCACCCATTAGTGACTTTGTCATGAACCAAGAATTACTGTATCGCACTACCGAGTTGGGTAATCCTAGTAGAAGAGTATACCAATTAGTAATTCCACAGTCACTAGTGAAAGTAGCCTTGCAGCTAGTTCACGATGTACCAGATGTTGCACATCCTGGTATGGATCGTTCTGTGAAACAAGCCAGATTGAAATACTTTTGGCCTCGTATGTCTACCGATATTACTGAGTATGTCACAGGTCCTAATCCAATCCAGATCTTTCCTACTTCTAGTGAGCCATGGGAAAGAGTTGCACTAGATCTGTTGACCAACTTCCAATGTTCCTCAGTGGAAACAAACATCTGTGTGTGATGGTCGATCACTTTACCAGATTTTGTGAGTTAGTTCCTATCCCAGATAAGACTGCCGAGACAGTAGCTAAAGCGTTTAAGGAACGTATAATCTGCAGACACACCACTCCTAAATCCTTAGTATCCGATAATGGAGGTGAATTTTGCAACGAGATTCTAGAAAACCTATGTGCCTTGTATAAGATTACTAAATCTACCATTGTTCCATCCCATCCTGCCAGCAATGGTTTAGCAGAAAGAACGAATAAGAAAGTCCTTGACGTCTTGAGAGCTACCATCAATCCCAATAGTGTAACCTGGGATGAAGTTATACCTGAATGTCGTTATTCCCTACGTACACGACAAGTGTTAATTAATCCTCAAGTATCATTTGTAGATACCAGTGTAGATCCTCCTCAATTAGAAGTTGAGTTACCTATTGTAACAGAGTTTGATCCACCCAGAGATGATAATTATACAGCCTATATCAATCTCACCCTAGCAGAGTTGGGGTTAAGTGTAAATAACCTGTATAGATAAATATGTAGTAAGCGTTTAACTGTGTGTTATAATATCTACTTAGTATTACTCAAATTTTTTTTTGTGTGTTCACGTTCTCTCCGAGTTCTGAGAATTAACAGTATAGATTTGTGTGCACCATATCTACCTTGTCTGTTAACGGGTTGTACTTATAACGGCTGTTCACGTGAACAGCCGTTATAAGTACAACCCGTACACACCCATCACTCACTAACCCACCACCCATCAATAACTCACCACCCATCACTCGCTAACCCACCACCCTCACTCGCTAACCCACCACCCTCACTCGCTAACCCAACACCCATCACTCACTAACCCACCACTTATCACTAACCCACCACCCATCACTCACTAACCCACCACCCATCACTCACTAACCCACCACCCATCACTCACTAACCCACCACGCATCACTCACTAACCCACCACCCATCACTCACTAACCCACCACCCATCACTCACTAACCCACCACCCATCACTCACTAACCCACCACCCATCACTAACTCACCACCCATCACTCGCTAACCCACCACCCTCACTCGCTAACCCACCACCCATCACTAACCCAATACTCACTAACCCACTACTTATCACTAACCCACCACTTATCACTAACCCACCACCCATCACTCGCTAACCCACCACCCATCACTAACCCAATACTCGCTAACCCACCACCCATCACTAACCCAATACTCACTAACCCACCACTTATCACTAACCCACCACTTATCACTAACCCACCACCCATCACTCGCTAACCCACCACCCATCACTAACCCAATACTCACTAACCCACCACTTATCACTAACCCACCACTTATCACTAACCCACCACCCATCACTCGCTAACCCACCACCCATCACTAACCCAATACTCGCTAACCCACCACCCACAACCTTCACCCAACAAAATAACTAACATTTTTTTCTGACCTGACACCTTCATTGAGAAACTTCTATACGTCAGCATTTTATTTTATATATTAAGAAAATAAAAGCAGCTTGCTGATGTAATAACCATCTTGTGTGATGGAATTTGACAAGGGACACATGCCTAGCTTTTGTTCCCGTAACTTAACTCTCGTATATAATAAGGCAGCCGCACACTGCGAGTGTACCCAAGTTTTGAGAAAAGTGGAGAGGTGGAAACATGTGTGAGAGGGCAGTGTCCCCGCTGACTGACCCTCACTCAACAACATTCCTACTGGTCTCACTGCACCAATTACACACACACACTCACACACACACACTCACACACCATAAAGCCACAGAGTTGTCAGGAAGTGGAATACTCTGAAAAGTGATATAGTGGAGGTAGGATCCATACATAGCTTTAAGAAGCGGTATGATAAAGCTAATGGAGCAAGGAGAGTGACCTAGTAGCGACCAGTGAAGAGGCGGGACCAGGAGCTGTGAATCGACCCCTGCAACCACAAACAGGCAAGTACAAATACGTGAGCACGCACGCACACACACAAGCACGCAAACACACACACGCACGCACACAAACACACACACATACGCACACACACACACGCACACAAACACACACACACACGCACGCGCACACACACACACACACACACACACACACACAAACACACACGCACACAAACACACAACCACACGCACACACACACGCACACACACACACACACGCACACACACACACACACACACGCGCGCACACACACACATACACGCACACAAACACACACACACACAAACACACACGCACACAAACACACACACACACAACTCAGGGGTCTGTCTTATGAAGAAAGATTGAGGGAAATAGGACTAACAACACTGGAGGAAAGAAGGGTCAGAGGAGACATGATAACGACATACAAAATACTGCGGGGAATTGACAAGGTAGATACTGACAGGTTGTTTCAGAGAGGGAACACAGAAACAAGGGGACACAACTGGAAGCTGAAGACTCAGATGAGTCAAAGGGATGTTAGGAAACATTTCTTCAGCCACAGAGTAGTTAGGAAGTGGAATGGACTAGAGAAAGATATAGTGGAGGCAGGAACCATACATAGTTTTAAGACAAGGTATGATAAAGCTCATGGAGCAGGGAGAGCAGAGACCCAGTAGCAGACAGCGAAGAGGCGGGGCCAGGAGCTGAGTCTCGACCCCTGCAACCACAATTAGGTGAGTACAATTAGGTGAGTACACACAAACACACACACACACACACACACGCACGCACGCACACACACACACACACGCACACACACACACACACACACACACACACACACACACACACACACACACACACACACACACAGGAGTTACTTGATCAGGTGACAATGAAGGTGAACGTATGATGGCATGTAAGAGTCATTCATTAGAAACCTTCAACTGTTCAACTGCGAGATACCGCTATTGTTGGCACTCACAGTGACACCTTGACAATCTTGCTCACCTCCAGTGATCGTAAAACATGCGACTGTACACCTGCATGAAACTTCCATGACGCAACAGTGTTGAGATATGCTGGCATATGATGTATGCCAAGGTAATCGACCCAGGCCTTGGTGCTTACGCTGAACTGCATGAAGCCAGTACTAACAGACCGACCCACCGACTGACCTGCCCTCACTAGACAAGTCTGAACTAAGTCCAGGATACTGAGGCCATGACCTCCTGAACCATCTACAGGTACTAGTAGTAGCTGTGGGGTGACACTAGGCAGGTTCAAGTCTGAGGTAACATGGTAGCATCCCTCAATACCACTAACTTAAGATAACTCAACAAACCCCACATTGGTAACACTTTAATTTGGACGTATTAACAGAAAATTAATTGTAATAATATTGGTAGAATTACCGACAATATGTTAAGTAAAAGGACACAAATGCAACTAATGTGACATTTTATTGTGGCTCCTGGAGAGCGAAACGTTGCCACAATAAAATGTCACATTAGTTGCATTTGTGTCCTTTTACTTAACAGAAAATTAATTGTTGTGAGTATATTTTGTATGAAACTTATCGCTCAAAATGGAATATGAAGGAGCAGCAAGCATCACTTAGGGCAACTTTCTGGGCTTACCCACCGAGGGCTGCAACAGTCTGGTTGTTCTGGTCACTGCCAGAACAACCAGACTGAAAAGCGGTCTTAGTATTATCAGTACTCACTCAGATGGATCACAGTAAGTGACAGCTACACAAACTCATCAAGTTGAGACGCCACCTGTCAACCAGACGTCAGAATAATACACCAAAATAATGTTGATAACGTTGTTTACCTGCGTCACATTTCCAACGCTCTAAGCCGCCATCAACAAAATATTTATTTTAGATAAACTTTTGATGGATTTTGAGTTTTCCTACTCCCGCAGCCCGGCCCTGGGCCAGCCTTGTCTGGTGCTTGCCTCGTCAACCAGGTTGTTACTACAGCCTGGTTGATCTGGCACTTGGTGGAGAGACTGGTGGAGTTTCCCCTTGAAAACTTCTACACTTGTTCATGCAGACCACATCAATTATCACTAAATTAAATCACACAACAAAGATACCCAAGTGTTGCACATGTATCTTATTAGTATACCTGGAGGGGGTAACTCACAAAGATACCCAAGTGTTGCACATGTATCTTATTAGTATACCTGGAGGGGTGACGGGGGTTAGTACCTAGCTTAATTTAATATAAATTATCCTAATTTCCCTATTGTTAACCGCTTGTAACCAAATTAAAAAAAAGGAGTGCAGGGAGGATACACCGGCGCACTTTAAATCATTGGAAACACTACGTTGATTATGTACATGTGAGGACTACCTTCATGTGTTCACCATTACATAAAAGACTATGGGAAGGAGAGGCCAGACTTCACCATGGGCGCCACTATCACCCTTCTACACCCAACTTTCTCTTCTCAGTTTCCCAGTCTGTTACCCTGCCCCTGTCTACTGGCCTGCTCAGGTGTTTTTCCTGTTTTCACAGTGGAATATATATATATATATATATATATATATATATATATATATATATATATATATATATATATATATATATATATATAACCAGCTCAAGCAAGAGCCACAGCAGACAAGAGTTTTTTTTAACTATACAAAATGTGTTTTAACTTCGACTCAGAAAAGACAAGGTGGTAGATTATTTATACAAATTTCTGAGCAGTGCTAAACCTGTAATGGTTATTCAGCGCTCTTGCACAGCAGACATTAAAGTTAAACAATAACAACATGAGGCGTCACAGCAGACAATGGGGAGTGCAACAATGGCACTACACGACAGTGTGGTACCATTTAAACATAGACACAAGTATGCAATAATTACGACAATTGTTAGGAGGTGGACGCTGTAGTGAATACATAAGTTAACACAAACACATGTACAATTATATAGGTACAACGCTAAAGTGCAGTAAAATTACAGCATAGTTGTTCGTCGTCCTTTGTTATGTGTACTGTTATTATCACTGTTACCAACACTCTTGTTACTAACACTGTTGCTTGAACTGTTATCACTGTTACCAACACTGGTACAATTATTGTTAGCAGCATCGCTACCAGTACACGGTTACACTGTTGGATACGTGTGCACATTCTCAGTGTACATGCAGTGCTCTTAATCCATCTTCGCAGGAAAACTTTCTCATATGGGAGATCATTTTTTCCATCAAACCTGCGCTGCATACTCTAAAAGAAGCCTTACCGGCTACTTATTTTCATTATACTTATTGATATTAAGAAGCTCAATCTGCTAGTTTTATTGAGAACCCTTACAGACTGTTGCCTTGACCTGTTTCGAGGACTCTTCCGAGCCCTCGGACGTGAGAACCCTTACCCTTGACTTTAGATTTGTATCACTCAGAGCACCACATCGTTATAGTTACTGTGGACTGCAGAAGTGGCTTACTGAATGTGTCACTGAGATACTCGTCAACTGAGAGAATATAACGTTCTTCGTGGGCCCCAGGTTGTTCATAGTCACTACGCGACTATCACGAAAGTCTGAGTACAGTGTAACGGTGAGAAAATAATGAACGATAAGTACGGAATCTTTTGGGAAATGTTAGTGATCAGCTGCGATGAGATTATGACTTACCTTATACTGTTTCCAGGCAACAAAATCCACTCTCATACTCAACTGAGTCATCAGACTAACTTACCTGCCCTCTCCCACTCTCCACACGTAGCAACACTCACCTGAAATAAACAAAAACGTTAGATATGTCAACACACAAAGCCAACACTAATAATATAAATAATTATTGTAATTTATGTAAATTTTACACTTAACCCCACTCTAGATTAGCTCACCCGGAAGAGCCCATTATTTTATACAAGAAACATGGGCATGCGCACACAAGTGTTACTGACACGTCACTTGTGAGTGTCAGGGAGACGGCACTCAAGTGAGCAAGGTACAACTCAACTTTCCAAGGTAACCAAACAAAATCCTCCTATAAGAGCTCAGTATAGCATACTTATTTGTGTGGAAACTACAGAGAGAGAGATGCCTGGCCGACGGTGCAGCAACAACTCGTAAAACTAAGTCAACAGTTATAACAGGAAAACTGGGCAAATGTATATTCAATTTTCTAACAAATATATCACAAAGTCTGACAGTATATAAAACAAAGTCGAAGCGAAGCCAAAAAAAAAAGTCAGGGCTGGAAGGCAAGGTCCTAGCACCGTTACTGTTTCTTATCTTCATGAAGATATAGATACCATTACTGTTTCTTATCTTCATGAAGATATAGATACCATTACTGTTTCTTATCTTCATGAAGATATAGATACCGTTACTGTTTCTTATCCTCATGGAAAATATAGATACCGTTACTGTTTCTTATCCTCATGGAAGATATAGATACCGTTACTGTTTCTTATCCTCATGGAAGATATAGATACCGTTACTGTTTCTTATCTTCATGAAGATAAAGATACCGTTACTGTTTCTTATCCTCATGGAAGATAAAGATACCGTTACTGTTTCTCATCCTCATGGAAGATATAGATACCGTTACTGTTTCTCATCCTCATGGAAGATATAGATACCGTTACTGTTTCTTATCCTCATGGAAGATATAGATACCGTTACTGTTTCTTATCCTCATGGAAGATATAGATACCGTTACTGTTTCTCATCCTCATGGAAGATATAGATACCGTTACTGTTTCTTATCCTCATGGAAGATATAGATACCGTTACTGTTTCTCATCCTCATGGAAGATAAAGATACCGTTACTGTTTCTTATCCTCATGGAAGATATAGATACCGTTACTGTTTCTTATCCTCATGGAAGATATAGATACCGTTACTGTTTCTTATCCTCATGGAAGATATAGATACCGTTACTGTTTCTCATCCTCATGGAAGATATAGATACCGTTACTGTTTCTCATCCTCATGGAAGATATAGATACCGTTACTGTTTCTCATCCTCATGAAAGATAAAGATACCGTTACTGTTTCTCATCCTCATGAAAGATAAAGATACCGTTACTGTTTCTCATCCTCATGGAAGATAAAGATACCGTTACTGTTTCTCATCCTCATGGAAGATATAGATACCGTTACTGTTTCTCATCCTCATGGAAGATAGATACCGTTACTGTTTCTCATCCTCATGGAAGATAAAGATACCGTTACTGTTTCTCATCCTCATGGAAGATAAAGATACCGTTACTGTTTCTCATCCTCATGGAAGATAAAGATACCGTTACTGTTTCTCATCCTCATGGAAGATAAAGATACCGTTACTGTTTCTCATCCTCATGGAAGATAAAGATACCGTTACTGTTTCTTATCCTCATGGAAGATAAAGATACCGTTACTGTTTCTTATCCTCATGGAAGATAAAGATAAGCATACTAACCGCAGCTTTCTAGTCTCTCTTGCAGGGGATACCAAATTAAGTATGAAAGTCACTTTAGTAAAAGAAAGAAAAAAAATACAAACGTATCTTAACTATGATGAATATGTTGGCCGGCAGGGCCGCCAGCAGCAACAGCTTGGTCAAACAGGAAATCAAGGAGGAGGCCTGGCGAAGGGCCGGACACAGAAAAGGAAAAAATTCGAAACAGGTCACATGTAAATCAATGGTGAAATTTTCAACTGCTAAAGTATGAGAAGAATGAAGAGGTGGACACCAGCACAGCATACACAACGATGATTGACCACCATATATTAGTGTGTTAGGACCAGGAATATGTCAAGAGGATCTGTCACTTGCTGAGAACAATAAGACAAATGTTGCAAGGATCAAGACAATGACAGGGAATTACGAGAACTTTCAAAATATGTGAAGTAACTCCAATCATGGAACTTTTTAAATAAATGATACTCAAAGGTTTTCACTTCGCAATCAGAGGTGTCCCGTATCTCGATCGCTAGCGCACTCAGCTCACATTCTGAGGTCCGGAGATCGAATCTCCTCTGGTACGGCTGGAAAACATTAGGACGTGTTTCCATAAGACACCTGCTGTCCCTGTTCACCCATCAGTTTAAAATGGGTACCTGGGTGTTAGTCGACTAGTGCGGGTCGCATCCTGGGACAAAACTGACCTAATTTGCCCGAAATGCTCAGCATAACAAGCTGCTTTCTATATAGTAGTATGTCATTGATGTCAGCTAGGCCTGTATACCTTGTACTTGTACTTGTAGTAAATCAAGATATTATTATATATTAATAATAATAATAATAATAACATTTATGAAGGGATTCAGGGAAACCGGCAGGCCGGACTTGAGTCCTGGAGATGGTAAGTACAGTGTCTGCACTCTGAAGGAGGGATGTTAATGTTGCAGTTTTATAACTGTAGTGTAAAGCACCCCTCTGGCAGGACAGTGATGGAGTGAATGATGACGAAAGTTTTTCTTTTTCGGGCCACCCTGCCTTGGTGGGAATCGGCCGATGTGTTAATAAAAAAAAATAAGAAGAACAGTAATGATGGAAATTACTAACATAAGATGAATAAAAATCCAACAAATTGGATGCGACAACACTTGCAAACAATGATACATAAATGTTGTGAAGAAGACATGTGAGCAGTGGGGGTCCCCCAAGGATCAGTACTTGCTGCCATTATGTTTTGTTCTATATAAATTACCTACCAGAAGGATAAATAACTATATTAAAATGTTATGCAGAATAAAGTATCTAAATAAGTGTTAATTACTAAAATAATTGTTAGATAAATAGAACAGTTTGAGTGACGAATGGAAGGTTGAACGTGACGAAGATAATTGAACCACAACTAAACGTAGCGAAAACGAAACGTAAAGTGTTGGCGTTATAAAACATTGAAAACATTAGACACGATACACTCCAAGGGGAGGGAGGGGGAGGGAGGGAGGAGGGAGGGAGGGAGGGAGGAAGGGGAAGGAGAGAGAGAGAGAGAGAGAGAGAGAGAGTGGGGAGTGATAAGGGGAGGGGTAGATTCAGTAAAGCGGCTCTGGGTGTGGAAAGTTTGTGATGGTCTTCTAGGAACACGTGGCTGTGGTGGTGACGATGAGGAAGATCCTGCTGAACACATTCCTATGACAGGAAGGCAGTGTTTCCCTGGATGGTTGCTGCCTACCAGCCTACTACCAATGTTTTACATTATTATGATAGTAAGGCAGTGTTTCCCTGGATGGTTGCTGCCTACCAGCCTACTACCAATGTTTTACATTATTATGATAGTAAGGCAGTGTTTCCCTGGATGGTTGCTGCCTACCAGCCTACTACCAATGTTTTACACTATTATGATAGTAAGGCAGTGTTTCCCTGGATGGTTGCTGCCTACCAGCCTACTACCAATGTTTTACACTATTATGATAGTAAGGCAGTGTTTCCCTGGATGGTTGCTGCCTACCAGCCTACTACCAATGTTTTACACTATTATGATAGTAAGGCAGTGTTTCCCTGGATGGTTGCTGCCTACCAGCCTACTACCAATGTTTTACATTATTATGATAGTAAGGCAGTGTTTCCCTGGATGGTTGCTGCCTACCAGCCTACTACCAATGTTTTACATTATTATGATAGTAAGGCAGTGTTTCCCTGGATGGTTGCTGCCTACCAGCCTACTACCAATGTTTTACATTATTATGATAGTAAGGCAGTGTTTCCCTGGATGGTTGCTGCCTACCAGCCTACTTACCTTTGATATACCTTTGAAGAGTTTCGAGAGTATCTACTCTCTGAGCCCGGCCATGGGCCAGGCTCGTCTGGTGCTTGCCTGGTCAACCAGGCTGTTGCTGCTGGAGGCCCGCTGCCCCACATATCCATCACAGCCTGGTTGATCTGGCACCTGGTGAAGATATTTGTCCAGTTTCCTCTTGAAGGCTTCTACACTGGTTCCAGCCGTGTTTCGGATATCTTCTGGTAAGATGTTGAATAGTCTGGGACCCCGGATGTTAATACAGTGCTCCCGTATTGTCCCCACCGCACCCCTGCTCCTCACTGGGTTTATTTTACACTTTCTCCCATATCTCTCACTCCAGTATGTTGTTATGGCAGTGTGCAGATTTGGGACCAGGCCCTCAAGTACTTTCCATGTATATATTATCATGTATCTCTCTCTCCTCCGCTCCAATGAGTACATGTTCAAGACTTGAAGGCGTTCCCAATAATTTAGATGTTTCAATGGCTCAATGTGAGCCGTAAACGATCTCTGGATTTGTTCCAGCTCTGCTATTTCTCCTGCCCTGAACGGGGCCGTCAGCACTGAGCAGTATTCTAAGTGAGGGAGCACTAGCGATTTGAATAGTGTCACCATCGGCATTATTTCCCTTGTTTTGAAAGTTCTCAATACCCACCCCGTCATCTTCCTGGCTGTTGTGATCTTTGTCTTGTTATGGTCTTTAAACGACAGATCAGCAGACATAATTATTCCCAAGTCCTTTACGTGTTCCTTTCGTTCTATGTGGTGACCCTCTTGCGTTTTGTATATAGTGTTCCTTTTGAGTTCTTCATTTTTCCATACCTAAGCAGCTGAAACTTATCACCATTGAACGTCATGTTGTTCTCCACTGCCCATTGGAAGACCCTGCTTATGTCCTCCTGTAATTTTTCAGTGTCCTCTACCGTAGTGACTTTCATGCTTATTTTAGTGTCATCTGCAAATGATGATACAAAAGTGTGCTGGGTGTTTTTATCTATGTCTGCTATGAGGATGAGAAACAGCAGAGGTGCCAGGACAGTGCCTTGGGGCACTGAGCTTTTGACCTCGCTGATACTGGATCTTGCCCTGTTCACTACTACTTTTTGTGTTCTTTGTGTTAGGAACTCAAAAATCCATCTGCCTACCTTCCCCGTAATGCCTATGGCCCTCATTTTGTGCGCTATCACTCCATGATCGCATTTGTCAAACGCCTTTGCAAAATCTGTGTAAATCACATCTGCGTTTTGGTCGTCCTCCAATGCCTCCGTAATTCTGTCATAATGGTTCAGCAGCTGTGACAGGCATGATCGACCCGCTCTAAAGCTAGTGCTCTACTACCTCCCTTATGCAAAGGAGCTATGTCTGCACTCTTTAAGGCCTCTGGAATTTCACCTAGATCTAAGCTCTTTCTCCACAGAATACTAAGGGCTCTTGCTAATGGTACTTTGCACTGCTTTATAAATAAAGCATTCCATGAATCTGGTCCAGGTGCTGAGTAAGTGGGCATGTTGGCCATTTCTTTTTCGAAATCTATGGGATTTGTACTAATGTCGGTTAGGTGGTCTGCGCAGCCTTCTGCTGGAGTGAAAAATATTTCTGCATTTTCTACCAATGTTTTACATTATTATGATAGTAAGGCAGTGTTTCCCTGGATGGTTGCTGCCTACCAGCCTACTACCAATGTTTTACACTATTATGATAGTAAGGCAGTGTTTCCCTGGATGGTTGCTGCCTACCAGCATACTACCAATGTTTTACACTATTATGATAGTAAGGCAGTGCTTCCCTGGATGGTTGCTGCCTACCAGCCTACTACCAATGTTTTACACTATTATGATAGTAAGGCAGTGTTTCCTGGATGGTTGCTGCCTACCAGCCTACTACCAATGTTTTACACTATTATGATAGTAAGGCAGTGTTTCCCTGGATGGTTGCTGCCTACCAGCCTACTACCAATGTTTTACACTATTATGACAGGAAGGCAGTGTTTCCCTGGATGGTTGCTGCCTACCAGCCTACTACCAATGTTTTACACTATTATGATAGTAAGGCAGTGTTTCCCTGGATGGTTGCTGCCTACCAGCCTACTACCAATGTTTTACACTATTATGATAGTAAGGCAGTGCTTCCCTGGATGGTTGCTGCCTACCAGCCTACTACCAATGTTTTACACTATTATGATAGTAAGGCAGTGTTTCCCTGGATGGTTGCTGCATACCAGCCTACTACTAATGTTTTACACTATTATGATAGTAAGGCAGTGTTTCCCTGGATGGTTGCTGCCTACCAGCCTACTACCAATGTTTTACACTATTATGACAGGAAGGCAGTGTTTCCCTGGATGGTTGCTGCCTACCAGCCTACTACCAATGTTTTACACTATTATGATAGTAAGGCAGTGCTTCCCTGGATGGTTGCTGCCTACCAGCCTACTACCAATGTTTTACACTATTATGATAGTAAGGCAGTGTTTCCCTGGATGGTTGCTGCCTACCAGCCTACTACCAATGTTTTACACTATTATGATAGTAAGGCAGTGTTTCCCTGGATGGTTGCTGCCTACCAGCCTACTACCAATGTTTTACACTATTATGATAGTAAGGCAGTGCTTCCCTGGATGGTTGCTGCCTACCAGCCTACTACCAATGGTTTACACTATTATGATAGTAAGGCAGTGCTTCCCTGGATGGTTGCTGCCTACCAGCCTACTACCAATGTTTTACACTATTATGATAGTAAGGCAGTGTTTCCCTGGATGGTTGCTGCCTACCAGCCTACTACTGAGAAACGTCAAGAAACGAGGGGGTAAATGAGAAACAGAAAGGGAATAGATTAAAATAGAAGCGGAAAATTAAGAAATTCTGACAAATTATATAAACCCACAAGGAAGAGCGTTCAAGATTTGTAGGAGATAGTGTATGTTGTACTGTACGATGTAGGAGATAGTGTACGTTGTAGTGTACGATGTAGGAGATAGTGTATGTTGTACTGTACGATGTAGGAGATAGTGTACGTTGTAGTGTACGATGTAGGAGATAGTGTACGTTGTACTGTACGATGTAGGAGATAGTGTACGTTGTAGTGTACGATGTAGGAGATAGTGTACGTTGTAGTGTACGATGTAGGAGATAGTGTATGTTGTACTGTACGATGTAGGAGATAGTGTACGTTGTAGTGTACGATGTAGGAGATAGTGTACGTTGTAGTGTACGATGTAGGAGATAGTGTATGTTGTAGTGTATGATGGAGAGAGTGTGTGTTGTACTGTACGATGTAGGAGATAGTGTACGTTGTAGTGTACGATGTAGGAGATAGTGTATGTTGTACTGTACGATGTAGGAGATAGTGTGTGTTGTACTGTACGATGTAGGAGATAGTGTACGTTGTAGTGTACGATGTAGGAGATAGTGTATGTTGTACTGTACGATGTAGGAGATAGTGTACGTTGTACTGTACGATGTAGGAGATAGTGTGTGTTGTACTGTACGATGTAGGAGATAGTGTACGTTGTAGTGTACGATGTAGGAGATAGTGTACGTTGTACTGTACGATGTAGGAGATAGTGTACGTTGTACTGTACGATGTAGGAGATAGTGTATGTTGTACTGTACGATGTAGGAGATAGTGTACTTTGTACTGTACGATGTAGGAGATAGTGTATGTTGTACTGTACGATGTAGGAGATAATGTACGTTGTAGTGTACGATGTAGGAGATAGTGTATGTTGTACTGTACGATGTAGGAGATAATGTACGTTGTAGTGTATGATGTAGGAGATAGTGTACGTTGTAGTGTATGATGTAGGAGATAGTGTACGTTGTAGTGTATGATGGAGAGAGTGTGTGTTGTACTGTACGATGTAGGAGATAGTGTATGTTGTACTGTACGATGTAGGAGATAATGTACGTCGTAGTGTATGATGTAGGAGATAGTGTACGTTGTAGTGTATGATGTAGGAGATAGTGTACGTTGTAGTGTATGATGGAGAGAGTGTGTGTTGTACTGTACGATGTAGGAGATAGTGTACGTTGTAGTGTACGATGTAGGAGGTAGTGTACGTTGTAGTGTATGATGGAGAGAGTGTGTGTTGTACTGTACGATGTAGGAGATAGTGTACGTTGTAGTGTACGATGTAGGAGATAGTGTATGTTGTACTGTACGATGTAGGAGATAGTGTACGTTGTACTGTACGATGTAGGAGATAGTGTACGTTGTAGTGTATGATGTAGGAGATAGTGTACGTTGTAGTGTACGATGTAGGAGATAGTGTACGTTGTACTGTATGATGTAGGAGATAGTGTACGTTGTAGTGTATGATGTAGGAGATAGTGTACGTTGTAGTGTATGATGTAGGAGATAGTGTACGTTGTGTATGGTGTAGGAGATAGTGTACGTTGTAGTGTATGATGGAGAGAGAGTGTGTTGTACTGTACGATGTAGGAGATAGTGTACGTTGTATTGTACGATGTAGGAGATAGTGTACGTTGTAGTGTATGATGTAGGAGATAGTGTACGTTGTAGTGTATGATGTAGGAGATAGTGTACGTTGTAGTGTATGATGTAGGAGATAGTGTACGTTGTAGTGTATGATGTAGGAGATAGTGTACGTTGTGTATGGTGTAGGAGATAGTGTACGTTGTAGTGTATGATGGAGGAGATAGTGTATGTTGTAGTGAATGATGTAAGCAGCATACATCACAACAATACATCTGAACACCAACGGAACACCGTCCTCATATGCAACAGGAGGGTTAAACAAACGAGGTGTTCCGTTAGTACTCGCTACCAGCTCCGTTTCTTCCTGTTAACGGTAGAACAAGTGACATTTTCTTGATTGCTGTGATGGTTACATATGAACGACTGATCTACTGTGACACTCAGCTAGTACTCTAGAATATGTCCTCATCCAGCACTCCAGAGTACGTCCTAAGCCAGTACTCCAGTGTACAACCTTAGCCAGTACTCCAGAGTACATCATCAGCTAGTACTATAGAGTACATCATCAGCTAGTACTCCAGAGTGCATCCTTAGCTAGTACTCAAGAGTACCTTTCTCCACAAGCAGTGTGCACAAACGTATTGTAAAGTTCCAGTGATAACGAAGATGGTAATTTCTGAATAGAATACAATGTTGACGCTCCATTAACAATTCTGCTCACAACACAGCCAGTACCACACTAACAATGTTAAAATTCAATAACGTCTTTTCAAACCCTTCCACATCTCAATAAACTCCGGCCACACCAAGAGCTCCAGGGCACTAATTTCACAGCAAAATCATTCGAAGAAGCTTTATCTAGGCTACGGGAATTAATAAAATTAGGAATTAATAAAAAACAATGTCCACAGCCTATCATCGTCAGTGCCAAGGCGCCTTGGAAAGGTACGTATGGCATGCATTCTCAGCACTCGAAGAACGCAAGCCAGGACTTACCGTGGTGATTGTAAAGGTGTTGGTGTCGTAACCGAGGTCTTTGAGTTCTTGGAGGTCTTGGAATGACCTGGAGTACCTGTGAGCGAGGAGTGTGACTGGTGACGTTGAAACCAACGTCACGCCGTCAAACAACATGCCCACGCCCATCCTATCCTTCTTCTTCCTGAAGCCACTACGCTTGAGGGTTAGGTACCCTCGCAGCGTAGACGTCATCTTGAGTGTCACTCAGGACCAATGCCTTGAGTGACACACACACACTACTCAAGGGCTAGAGAGCCCTCAAGTATCACCTAGCACCAAAACTTGTTGATATTCACGCTACTTCACGGTCACCACAGATAAACACTTCACTTGCGTTAATGTCTTTAATGATATACAAATCACTTGTATTTTTCTATATTATATATTAAATCACAAATAACATTTCATAAAATTCTGCCTATCTTCCATGACTACATGTAAGAAGGTCCACCAACACTTACATGAAGCACCAATATTTACATGTGCATTTTGTCTGTATTGACCTTAGAAGCAAACTCCCAAGGCCTACAATCACTTATAAAAAGGTCCAAGTTCACTCCTGAGGTCAGTTTGTTGCCTCTACAGAGTTATTTGGTGGTGTTGAGAGGTGAGGTAATGAAGGAGGGGCGAGTGAGGCAGCCTCATCATGCTGGTGTTGCAATGTGTGCAGTAACCTCACTCCCCTCCTCACCAACACTCACCCTACACCTATCGCAACACAATCTTCACAAACAACATCACATATTATCCTCGTCTCGGTAACAACTCTGTAAACGAAATAAAAAAAAAAAATGCAGCGATAAGTCTTCAATTTCTCACTTGGAGTTTCTTCACTTCCAGGAAAACTGCATCACGAAAAATCACTTTTTTAAGACATAATGGAAGAGTTGTAGCACACGACATGTACCAAGCACTGACACTACACTCAATGATAAGCCGATCACATTGTCAAGAGCACAGGTATGATCGAGCCATGACGCTCACGGAATCAGTAAAGCCGGTCGATAAGATAAGAGGCGCGGCCACGACCTATGAAACTACAAAGACAACTAAATGAACTATACAAGTACACCTATATCAATAAATAAAATTGTAGGGAACAATATTAAAAAAACCAGTGCCGAGACATCTTCAATTAATGTTTCCAGTTTTCACATCTGTTCTTATTAGGAGAGGCAGGTGTTGGAGGCGGTCAATATAGTATTCTCCCTCACTGTTGTCTTCCCAGGAGAGGTCTGAGAATGGAAGCATGCAGAACAAGTATGACCAAGATATTACTAACACCTTACCTAACCAACACTCTGGTAAGACTGACAAATACTCTTACCCCCCCCCCCCCAGTATCCCTCCGCGCCTCAGTACTCGATAACACTCCCATTACCCGCTGCTGCTGCCAACGATATCCAATGTGACGTAACCAACACGTTTGGTCTGTGACAAATCGGAATCACCCGACTCAACCAGATTATAAACGGTGGAGCTAAGAGTCATTCTGCTGTATGACCCTTGTAGGTTTAGCGCTTCATTTTTTATTATAATAATAAGAGTCATTCTCACAACTAAAAGCAGAGCTAAGAGTCATTCTCACAACTGAACCACAATACAGTAGTTGGAACAATTCACAACTAATCCACAATACCGTAGTTGGAACAATTCACAACTAATCCACACTACCGTAGTTGGAACAATTTACAACTAATCCACAATACCGTAGCTGGAACAATTTACAACTAATCCACAATACCGTAGTTGGAACAATTCACAACTAATCCACAATACCGTAGTTGGAACAATTTACAACTAATCCACAATACCGTAGCTGGAACAATTCACAACTAAACCACAAAACCGTAGCTGGAACAATTCACAACTAATCCACAATACCGTAGGTGGAACAAATAATCCACAATACCGTAGCTGGAACAATTCACAACTAAACCACAAAACCGTAGCTGGAACAATTCACAACTAATCCACAATACCGTAGCTGGAACAATTCACAACTAATCCACAATACCGTAGCTGGAACAATTCACAACTAAACCACAAAACCGTAGCTGGAACAATTCACAACTAATCCACAATACCGTAGCTGGAACAATTTACAACTAATCCACAATACCGTAGCTGGAACAATTCACAACTAATCCACAATACCGTAGCTGGAACAATTCACAACTAATCCGCAATACCGTAACTGGAACAATTTACAACTAATCCACAATACCGTAGCTGGAACAATTTACAACTAATCCACAATACCGTAGCTAGAACAATTCACAACTAATCCACAATACCGTAGCTGGAACAATTCACAACTAATCCGCAATACTGTAACTGGAACAATTTAAACTAATCCACAATACCGTAGCTGGAACAATTTACAACTAATCCACAATACCGTAGCTGGAACAATTCACAATTAATCCACAATACCGTAGCTGGAACAATTCACAACTAATCCACAATACCGTAGCTGGAACAATTCACAACTAATCCACAATACAATCGCTGGAACAATTCAAACAATCCACAATTCGTAGAGGAAACTTTGGAGGATGTTTTGGTCCGTCCTCTACAATTCACTGGTCACCTGGACAATTCACTGGCCACCTGGACATTCACTGGCCACCTGGACAATTCACTGACCCACATATCCAACACAGCCTGGTTGATCTGGCATTTGGTGGAGATACCTGTTCAGTTTCCTCTTGAAGATTTCTACACTCAAGTCTTCCAGCCCAGGCTGATACATCGTAACTCAAGTCTTCCAGCCCAGGCTGATACATCGTAACTCAAGTCTTCCAGCCCAGGCTGACACATCGTAACTCAAGTCTTCCAGCCCAGGCTGACACATCGTAAGTCAAGTCTTCCAGCCCAGGCTGATACATCGTAACTTAAGTCTTCCAGCACAGGCTGACACATCGTAACTTAAGTCTTCCAGCCCAGGCTGATACATCGTAACTCAAGTCTTCCAGCCCAGGCTGACACATCGTAACTTAAGTCTTCCAGCCCAGGCTGACACATCGTAACTCATTCCATCACTTGATCTATGACACATCCTGTGTGATGGAATATGGCATGGAAATATACCTAGCTTTTATTCCCATATCAAACAAGACAGTTGTACACTGGTGGGGTCTCACCATTTAACACACACAACAGGGCAGCCACACAGTGTTCATCATAGAACAGGGCAGCCACACACAGTGTTCATCATAGAACAGGGCAGCCATACACAGTGTTCATCATAGAACAGGGCAGCCACACAGTGTTCATCATAGAACAGGGCAGCCACACACAGTGTTCATCATAGAACAGGGCAGCCACACAGTGTTCATCAAAGAACAGGGCAGCCACACACAGTGTTCATCATAGAACAGGGCAGCCACACACAGTGTTCATCATAGAACAGGGCAGCCACACAGTGTTCATCAAAGAACAGGGCAGCCACACAGTGTTCATCATAGAACAGGGCAGCCACACACAGTGTTCATCATAGAACAGGGCAGCCACACAGTGTTCATCATAGAACAGGGCAGCCACACACAGTGTTCATCAAAGAACAGGGCAGCCACACACAGTGTTCATCATAGAACAGGGCAGCCATACACTAAGTGTTCATCATAGAACAGGGCAGCCACACAGTGTTCATCATAGAACAGGGCAGCCATACACTAAGTGTTCATCATAGAACAGGGCAGCCACACACAGTGTTCATCATAGAACAGGGCAGCCACACAGTGTTCATCATAGAACAGGGCAGCCACACAGTGTTCATCATAGAACAGGGCAGCCACACAGTGTTCATCATAGAACAGGGCAGCCACACACTAAGTGTTCATCATAGAACAGGGCAGCCACACACTAAGTGTTCATCATAGAACAGGGCAGCCACACAGTGTTCATCATAGAACAGGGCATCCACACAGTGTTCATCATAGAACAGGGCAGCCACACAGTGTTCATCATAGAACAGGGCAGCCACACAGTGTTCATCATAGAACAGGGCAGCCACACACAGTGTTCATCAAAGAACAGGGCAGCCACACAGTGTTCATCATAGAACAGGGCAGCCATACACTAAGTGTTCATCATAGAACAGGGCAGCCACACAGTGTTCATCATAGAACAGGGCAGCCACACACTAAGTGTTCATCATATAACAGGGCAGCCACACACAGTGTTCATAGAACAGGGCAGCCACACAGTGTTCATCATAGAACAGGGCAGCCACACACAGTGTTCATCATAGAACAGGGCAGCCACACAGTGTTCATCATAGAACAGGGCAGCCATACACTAAGTGTTCATCATAGAACAGGGCAGCCACACAGTGTTCATCATAGAACAGGGCAGCCACATACAGTGTTCATAGAACAGGGCAGCCACATAGTGTTCATCATAGAACAGGGCAGCCACACACAGTGTTCATCATAGAACAGGGCAGCCACACAGTGTTCATCATAGAACAGGGCAGCCACACAGTGTTCATCATAGAACAGGTCAGCCACATACAGTGTTCATCATAGAATAGGGCAGCCACACAGTGTTCATCATAGAACAGGGCAGCCACACACAGTGTTCATCATAGAACAGGGCAGCCACACACAGTGTTCATCATAGAACAGGGCAGCCACACACAGTGTTCATCATAGAACAGGGCAGCCATACACAGTGTTCATCATAGAACAGGGCAGCCACACACAGTTTTCATCATAGAACAGGGCAGCCACACAGTGTTCATCAAAGAACAGGGCAGCCACACAGTGTTCATCATAGAACAGGGCAGCCATACACAGTGTTCATCATAGAACAGGGCAGCCACACAGTGTTCATCATAGAACAGGGCAGCCACATACAGTGTTCATCATAGAACAGGGCAGCCACACTAAGTGTTCATCATAGAACAGGGCAGCCACACAGTGTTCATCATAGAACAGGGCAGCCATACACAATGTTCATCATAGAACAGGGCAGCCACACTAAGTGTTCATCATAGAACAGGGCAGCCACAAAGTGTTCATCATAGAACAGGGGAGCCACACAGTGTTCATCATAGAACAGGGCAGCCATACACTAAGTGTTCATCATAGAACAGGGCAGCCACACAGTGTTCATCATAGAACAGGGCAGCCACACACTAAGTGTTCATCATAGAACAGGGCAGCCACACAGTGTTCATCATAGAACAGGGCAGCCACACAGTGTTCATCATAGAACAGGGCAGCCACACACAGTGTTCATCATAGAACAGGGCAGCCACACACAGTGTTCATCATAGAACAGGGCAGCCACACAGTGTTCATCATAGAACAGGGCAGCCACACAGTGTTCATCATAGAACAGGGCAGCCACACAGTGTTCATCATAGAACAGGGCAGCCACACAGTGTTCATCATAGAACAGGGCAGCCACACACAGTGTTCATCATGTAATAATATTGGTAGAATTACCGACAATATGTTAAGTAAAAGGACACAATTGCAACTAATGTGACATTTTATTGTGGCAACGTTTCGCTCTCCAGGAGCTTTCTCAAGCCGTTACAAGCGATAAATGGACATAGTTGGTATATATATACTGTCAAGGTGAGGTGAAAACACTAGTGGTGTTAGAAATAGTAGTGATATAAGTAGTATTAGTAGTAGTAGTAGTAGTAGTAGAAGTAATACAATAAGGTAGTACAATCAATATGCACGTGAGTAAAAGGTGATAAAACAAATACTTGGGTAGTATAACAATAGGTTAGACAAATATTTCTGCTGGAGGTTGAAATATAAAAGGCCAGTAGGAGTGTTCCACATCTACGATGTGCTAAACTAACAGGAGAGACTATGTGATGGTAGGGTTTACTGTTTTCAGGAGGATTCTTGCTAAGACTTCAGAGATGGTGAAGCTGCCTTTGTTTTGTTTAATTGTGTTAGAAACAGAGATAAGTGCTGATTCAAGGCAGCTTCACCATCTCTGAAGTCTTAGCAAGAATCCTCCTGAAACAGTAAACCTACCATCACTAGTCTCTCCTGTTATTTAGCACATCGTAGATGTGAACACTCCTACTGGCCTTTATATTTCAACCTCCAGCAGAAATATTGTCTAACTTGTTATACTACCCAAGTATTTGTTTTATCACCTTACTCACGTGCATATTGATGTACTACCTTATTGTATTACTTCTACTACTACTACTACTACTCTAACTACTTATATCACTACTATTTCTAACACCACTAGTGTTTTCACCTCACCTTGACAGTATATATACCAACTATGTCCATTTATCGCTTGAACGGCTGGACAAGCTCCTGGAAGCAAACGTTGCCACAATAAATGTCACTTAGTGCAGTGTTCATCATAGAACAGGGCAGCCACACACAGTGTTCATCATAGAACAGGGCAGCCACACACAGTGTTCATCATAGAACAGTGCAGCCACACAGTGTTCATCATAGAACAGGGCAGCCACACAGTGTTCATCATAGAACAGGGCAGCCATACACAGTGTTCATCATAGAACAGGGCAGCCACACAGTGTTCATCATAGAACAGGGCAGCCACACACAGTGTTCATCATAGAACAGGGCAGCCACACAGTGTTCATCATAGAACAGGGCAGCCACACACAGTGTTCATCATAGAACAGGGCAGCCACACACAGTGTTCATCATAGAACAGGGCAGCCACACAGTGTTCATCATAGAACAGGGCAGCCACACAGTGTTCATCATAGAACAGGGCAGCCACACACAGTGTTCATCATAGAACAGGGCAGCCCCACACAGTGTTCATCATAGAACAGGGCAGCCACACACAGTGTTCATCATAGAACAGGGCAGCCACACACAGTGTTCATCATAGAACAGGGCAGCCACACACAGTGTTCATCATAGAACAGGGCAGCCACACAGTGTTCATCATAGAACAGGGCAGCCACACAGTGTTCATCATAGAACAGGGCAGCCACACACTAAGTGTTCATCATAGAACAGGGCAGCCACAGTGTTCATCATAGAACAGGGCAGCCACACAGTGTTCATCATAGAACAGGGCAGCCACACAGTGTTCATCATAGAACAGGGCAGCCACACAGTGTTCATCATAGAACAGGGCAGCCACACAGTGTTCATCATAGAACAGGGCAGCCACACAGTGTTCATCATAGAACAGGGCAGCCACACAGTGTTCATCATAGAACAGGGCAGCCACACAGTGTTCATCATAGAACAGGGCAGCCACACAGTGTTCATCATAGAACAGGGCAGCCACACAGTGTTCATCATAGAATAGGGCAGCCACACAGTGTTCATCATAGAACAGGGCAGCCACACAGTGTTCATCATAGAATAGGGCAGCCACACAGTGTTCATCATAGAACAGGGCAGCCACACAGTGTTCATCATAGAACAGGGCAGCCACACAGTGTTCATCATAGAACAGGGCAGCCACACAGTGTTCATCATAGAACAGGGCAGCCACACAGTGTTCATCATACAACAGGGCAGCCACACAGTGTTCATCATAGAACAGGGCAGCCACACAGTGTTCATCATAGAACAGGGCAGCCACACAGTGTTCATCATAGAATAGGGCAGCCACACAGTGTTCATCATAGAACAGGGCAGCCACACAGTGTTCATCATAGAACAGGGCAGCCACACAGTGTTCATCATAGAACAGGGCAGCCACACAGTGTTCATCATAGAACAGGGCAGCCACACAGTGTTCATCATAGAACAGGGCAGCCACACAGTGTTCATCATAGAACAGGGCAGCCACACAGTGTTCATCATAGAATAGGGCAGCCACACAGTGTTCATCATAGAACAGGGCAGCCACACAGTGTTCATCATAGAACAGGGCAGCCACACAGTGTTCATCATAGAACAGGGCAGCCACACAGTGTTCATCATAGAATAGGGCAGACACACAATATAATCTTGTTTATGGGATAGGGATGTTGAGGTGGTGAGCTGCATGGGTCAGTCCTGCCCGACCTTCACACTATTTTCTCCCCATTGGCCTTCCCTGCCCTCCACAGGTGTCTACTGACCCATCCCACTCACCCTCCAGACCCACGTGGCCACCACCCCACTTTCCCCTCTTAGCTCCATATACACAGGTGAACCAAGAGCTTGAACAACACCTGCAGGAGTGGACCCGGGTCTTTGGGTTGAGGCTAAAGCGATATCACTCGTCTACGAGGACAAAGTAGTGATAATGTCCCTCGATACATGAGCAACGATATACAAAACACTCAGGCATATGCACACTATACAGAGAGAGAGAGAGAGACAGCCATTGAGACGGCGAAGCATCTCATCAGAGTAAAGGAGAGGAATGCAGCAGTGAACAACCACAGGAGTTTAAAGGCAAATTAAATAAAGTAATCGGCGTCACTACACAAAGGTAAGAGCACTTGAGTGTTGGAGGTCACCTCGCCCCGCACCCACATATTCAAAGAAGTAATTACACTTACTGAGGTCGACACCAAACAGGTTTTCACCTTGATGCCCCAGCCTGGAGTAACCCACATAGTTCCTGGTGATGCTCCAGCCTGGAGTAACCCAGACAGTTCTTGGTGATGCCCCAGCCTGGAGTAACCACATAGTCCCTGATGATGCCCCAGCCTGGAGTAACCACCTAGCTCCTGATGATGCCCCAGCCTGGAGTAACCACATAGTCCCTGATGATGCCCCAGCCTGGAGTAACCCACATAGTTCCTGGTGATGCCCCAGCCTGGAGTAAACCACATAGCTCCTGGTGATGCCCCAGCCTGGAGTAACCCACATAGTTCCTGGTGATGCCCCAGCCTGGAGTAACCACATAGTTCCTGGTGATGCCCCAGCCTGGAGTAACCCAGACAGTTCTTGGTGATGCCCCAGCCTGGAGTAACCACATAGCTCCTGGTGATGCCCCAGCCTGGAGTAACCCACATAGTTCCTGGTGATGCCCCAGCCTGGAGTAACCCACATAGTTCCTGGTGATGCCCCAGCCTGGAGTAACCCACATAGTTCCTGGTGATGCCCCAGCCTGGAGTAACCCACATAGCTCCTGGTGATGCCCCAGCCTGGAGTAACCACATAGCCCCTGATGATGCCCCAGCCTGGAGTAACCACATAGTCCCTGATGATGCCCCAGCCTGGAGTAACCCACATAGTTCCAGGTGATGCTCCAGCCTGGAGTAACCACATAGTTAATGGTGATACCCCAGCCTGGAGTAACCCAGACAGTTCTTGGTGATGCCCCAGCCTGGAGTAACCCAAACAGTTCTTGGTGATGCCCCAGCCTGGAGTAACCACATAGCTCCTGATGATGCCCCAGCCTGGAGTAACCCACATAGTTCCTGGTGAAGCCCCAGCTTGGAGTAACCCACATAGCTCCTGGTGATGCCCCAGCCTGGAGTAACCCACATAGTTCCTGGTGATGCCCCAGCTTGGAGTAACCCAGACAGTTCTTGGTGATGCCCCAGCCTGGAGTAACCACATAGCCCCTGATGATGCCCCAGCCTGGAGTAACCACATAGTCCCTGATGATGCCCCAGCCTGGAGTAACCCACATAGTTCCTGGTGATGCCCCAGCCTGGAGTAACCACCTAGCTCCTGATGATGTCCCAGCCTGGAGTAACCCACATAGCTCTTGGTGATGTCCCAGCCTGGAGTAACCCACATAGCTCCTGGTGATGCCGCAGCCTGGAGTAACCCACATAGTTCCAGGTGATGCTCCAGCCTGGAGAACCCACATAGCACCAGGTGATGCCCCAGCCTGGAGAACCCACATAGTTCCTGGTGATGCCGCAGCCTGGAGTAACGCACATAGTTCCTGGTGATGCCCCAGCCTGGAGTAACGCACATAGTTCCAGGTGATGCTCCAGCCTGGAGTAACGCACATAGTTCCTGGTGATGCCCCAGCCTGGAGTAACGCACATAGTTCCTGGTGATGCCCCATACTGGAGTAACGCACATAGTTCCTGGTGATGCCCCAGCCTGGAGTAACGCACATAGTTCCTGGTGATGCCCCAGCCTGGAGTAACGCACATAGTTCCTGGTGATGCCCCAGCCTGGAGTAACGCACATAGTTCCTGGTGATGCCCCAGCCTGGAGTAACGCACATAGTTCCTGGTGATGCCCCAGACTGGAGTAACGCACATAGTTCCTGGTGATGCTCCAGCCTGGAGTAACCACATAGCTCCTGGTGATGCCCCAGCCTGGAGTAACCCACATAGTTCCTGGTGATGCCCCAGCCTGGAGTAACGCCCATAGTTCCTGGTGATGCCCCAGCCTGGAGTAACGCACATAGTTCCTGGTGATGCCCCAACCTGGAGTAACGCACATAGTTCCTGGTGATGCCCCAGCCTGGAGTAACCACATAGCTCCTGGTGATGCTCCAGCCTGGAGTAACGCACATAGTTCCTGGTGATGCCCCAGCCTGGAGTAACCCACATAGTTCCTGGTGATGCCCCAGCCTGGAGTAACCCACATAGTTCCTGGTGATGCCCCATCCTGGAGTAACCCACATAGTTCCTGGTGATGCTCCAGCCTGGAGTAACCACATAGCTCCTGGTGATGCCCCAGCCTGGAGTAACCCACATAGTTCCAGGTGATGCTCCAGCCTGGAGTAACCACATAGTTCCTGGTGATGCCCCAGCCTGGAGTAACGCACATAGTTCCTGGTGATGCTCCAGCCTGGAGTAACCACATAGCTCCTGGTGATGCCCCAGCCTGGAGTAACCCACATAGTTCCAGGTGATGCTCCAGCCTGGAGTAACCACATAGCTCCTGGTGATGCCCCAGCCTGGAGTAACCCACATAGTTCCTGGTGATGCCCCAGCCTGGAGTAACGCACATAGCTCCTGGTGATGCTCCAGCCTGGAGTAACCACATAGCTCCTGGTGATGCCCCAGCCTGGAGTAACCCACATAGTTCCTGGTGATGCCCCAGCCTGGAGTAACCACATAGTTCCTGGTGATGCCCCAGCCTGGAGTAACCCACATAGTTCCTGGTGATGCCCCAGCCTGGAGTAACCCACATAGTTCCAGGTGATGCTCCAGCCTGGAGTAACCACATAGTTCCTGGTGATGCCCCAGCCTGGAGTAACGCACATAGTTCCAGGTGATGCTCCAGCCTGGAGTAACCACATAGCTCCTGGCGATGCCCCAGCCTGGAGTAACCCACATAGTTCCTGGTGATGCCCCAGCCTGGAGTAACCACATAGCTCCTGGTGATGCCCCAGCCTGGAGTAACCCACATAGTTCCTGGTGATGCTCCAGCCTGGAGTAACCACATAGCTCCTGGTGATGCTCCAGCCTCGAGTAACCCACATAGTTCCTGGTGATGCCCCAGCCTGGAGTAACGCACATAGTTCCTGGTGATGCTCCAGCCTGGAGTAACGCACATAGTTCCTGGTGATGCTCCAGCCTGGAGTAACCACATAGTTCCTGGTGATGCTCCAGCCTGGAGTAACGCACATAGTTCCTGGTGATGCTCCAGCCTGGAGTAACCCACATAGTTCCTGGTGATGTCGCAGCCTGGAGTAACGCACATAGTTCCAGGTGATGCTCCAGCCTGGAGTAACCACATAGCTCCTGGTGATGTTCCAGCCTGGAGTAACCACATAGCTCCTGGTGATGCTCCAGCCTGGAGTAACGCACATAGTTCCTGGTGATGCTCCAGCCTGGAGTAACCACATAGCTCCTGGTGATGCTCCAGCCTGGAGTAACCACATAGCTCCTGGTGATGCTCCAGCCTGGAGTAACGCACATAGTTCCTGGTGATGCTCCAGCCTGGAGTAACGCACATAGTTCCTGGTGATGCCTCAGCCTGGAGTAACCACATAGTTCCTGGTGATGCCCCAGCCTGGAGTAACCACATAGCTCCTGGTGATGCTCCAGCCTGGAGTAACCCACATAGTTCCTGGTGATGCCCCAGCCTTGAGTAACCCACATAGTTCCTGGTGATGCCCCAGCCTGGAGTAACCACATAGCTCCTGGTGATGCTCCAGCCTGGAGTAACCACATAGCTCCTGGTGATGCTCCAGCCTGGAGTAACCCACATAGTTCCTGGTGATGCCCCAGCCCGGAGAACCCACATAGCTCCTGGTGATGCCCCAGCCTGGAGTAACCCACATAGTTCCATCAACTCTGCTGCTGCCTGCATCCTTAATAACCTTCACACAGGTGTAACAAAGGTACAGGATTGATCCAAACTTTATAATGTTCCTCTACCAAGTGAAGGTTTTTGGTCGACCCAGAGTTGCTTCCCGAAGTGAATTCTTTCTGTTCACACACCACTCAAATGTCACAATACCACCACATCAGGTATTGTACCTTCCTAGAATACTAGTGAATGGTCCACTCACCACCTAACAACCACACTACACTCACCACCTAACAACCATACTACACTCACCACCAAACAACCACACTACACTCACCACCTAACAACCACACTACACTCACCACCTAACAACCACACTACACTCACCACCTAACAACCACACTACACTCACCACCTAACAACCACACTACACTCACCACCTAACAACCACACTACACTCACCACCTAACAACCACACTAAACTCACCACCTAACAACCACACTACACTCACCACCTAACAACCACACTACACTCACCACCTAACAACCACACTACACTCACCACCTAACAACCACACTACACTCACCACCTAACAACCACACTACTCACCACCTAACAACTACACTCACCACCTAACAAGCACAATACACTCACCACCTAACAATCACACTACACTCACCACCTAACAACCACAATACACTCACCACCTAACAACCACACTACAATCACCACCTAACAAGCAGTGCACTTCTAAACACTTGACAGTGTAGTATAGACTAGAGCAACGCACTAAACAAACACTATAAAGACATCATATGATCACTTGGCAACACCATCCATGACTATAAATGTGCAGTTTCCATGTGATGTACAAGACACCACCTTCGTGCACACACTGTACTTGTTTCACCACCACATGTTTCCACATGGTGACACTGTACTTGTTCCACCACCACATGTTTCCACATGGTGACACTGTACTTGTTTCACCACCACATGTTTCCACATGGTGACACTGTACTTGTTTCACCACATGTTTCCACATGGTGACGTTGTACTTGTTCCACCACCACATGTTTCCACACGGTGACACTGTACTTGTTACACCACCACATGTTTCCACATGGTGACACTGTACTTGTTTCACCACCCCATGTTTCCACATGGTGACGTTGTACTTGTTCCACCACCACATGTTTCCACACGGTGACACTGTACTTGTGCCACCACTACATGTTTCCACATGGTGACACTGTACTTGTTCCACCACCACATGTTTCCACATGGTGACACTGTAATTGCTCCACCACCACATGTTTCCACATGGTGACACTGTACTTGTTCCACCACCACGTTTCCACATGGTGACACTATACTTGCTCCACCACCACATGTTTCCACATGGTGACACTGTACTTGTTCCACCACCACATGTTTCCACATGGTGACACTGTAATTGCTCCACCACCACATGTTTTCACATGGTGACACTGTACTTGTGCCACCACCACATGTTTCCACATGGTGACACTGTACTTGTTCCACCACCACATGTTTCCACATGGTGACACTGTACTTGCTCCACTACCACATGTTTCCACACGGTGACACTGTACTTGTTCCACTACCACATGTCTCCACATGGTGACACTGTACTTGTTCCACCACCACATGTTTCCACACGGTGACACTGTACTTGTTCCACTACCACATGTTTCCACATGGTGACACTGTACTTGTTCCACTACCACATGTTTCCACACGGTGACACTGTACTTGTTCCACTACCACATGTTTCCACATGGTGACACTGTACTTGCTGATACTTTCCACACACGTTTTAATAACAAGATAAAGAACATAAGAGTGTAGCTCTGGAGACTGGAGGAGGAGGCGGCAAGGAAGGTACTTCACCAGATGTTGCCTGCTGCTCCCCGCGTCTGAGTGCATGTGTCATGCTCCTAACATCTGCTAAAACACCAACACTCTACGTCACTTGTACGACTCCATCTGGCGGCTGATGCTCCAAAACCAGCTATGGTCGGCGTCCACAGCTGGCTCCATCCCCCCCCCCACACACACACTACCACCAGCGTTCACACTACCCATCCTCACCACAACACCCGCTAAACCACACTACTCACTACTACCCTCAACACGCATACACACACACAAACCCTCACACACCGGACGCAAGAGTTGCCACTGAGAGTTTTAAAATCTGGGCACCGAGGCTTCAGCTACCAACTTAGTCTTGAGAAAATACAAGATTTCCTGCAGGTTTCTCTTGAGAGAGGCGAAGATAATCTTTATAATACCACAAGTGACACTAAACCTGGCCACCATACCCGCATAAAACTAACTCATAATGTGAGAAAGAAGGAAGCGATGCCCGGGTATGACAGAGGAGTTTGGCGCGCAGGGAACGGATGGGCGGGCAGGGGAAGAGGACGGGTGGGCGGGCAGAGGGACGAGGACGGGTGGGCGGGCAGGGGGACGAGGACGGGTGGGCGGGCAGGGGGACGAGGACGGGTGGGCGGGCAGGGGGACGAGGACGGGTGGGCGGGCAGGGGGACGAGGACGGGTGGGCGGGCAGGGGGACGAGAACGGGTGGGCGAGCAGAAGACGGAGGATAACATAAGAACAAGTAGGGCGCAAAAGGAAAACATAAGAGGAAGACAAGCCAGCGCCAGCAGGAGGACAAGCCAGCGCCAGCAGGAGGACAAGCCAACGCCAGCAGGAGGACAAGCCAGCGTCAGCAGGAGGACAAGCCAGCGCCAGCAGGAGGACAAGCCAGCGTCATCAGGAGGACAAGCCAGCGTCAGCAGGAGGACAAGCCAGCGCCAGCAGGAGGACAAGCCAGCGCCAGCAGGACAACCAGCGCCAGCAGGAGGACAAGCCAGCGTCAGCAGGAGGACAAGACAGCGTCAGCAGGAGGACAAGCCAGCGCCAGCAGGAGGACAAGCCAGCGTCAGCAGGAGGACAAGCCAGCGCCAGCAGGAGGACAAGCCAGCGCCAGCAGGAGGACAAGCCAGCGCCAGCGGGAGGACAAGCCAGCGTCAGCAGGAGGACAAGCCAGCGCCAGCAGGAGGACAAGCCAGCGTCAGCAGGAAGACAAGCCAGCGTCAGCAGGAGGACAAGCCAGTGCCAGCAGGAGGACAAGCCAGCGCCAGCAGGAGGACAAGCCAGCGCCAGCAGGAGGACAAGACAGCGTCAGCAGGAGGACAAGCCAGCGCCAGCAGGAGGACAAGCCAGCGCCAGCAGGAGGACAAGCCAGCGCCAGCAGGAGGACAAGCCAGTGCCAGCAGGAGGACAAGCCAGCGCCAGCAGGAGGACAAGCCAGCGCCAGCAGGAGGACAAGACAGCGTCAGCAGGAGGACAAGCCAGCGTCAGCAGGAGGACAAGCCAGCGCCAGCAGGAGGACAAGCCAGCGCCAGCAGGAAGACAAGCCAGCGCCAGCAGGAGGACAAGCCAGCGCCAGCAGGAGGACAAGCCAGTGCCAGCAGGAGGACAAGCCAGTGCCAGCAGAAAGACAAGACAGCTACAAGGAACTCTTACAAAACAGTAAAAAGTGAGGGAGCTATAGGATGCACGCAGCACACTGCTCCAGCTCATCCTTCAAAATGATATAGCTGGTCCTCCAGTCTTATCCCCCTCCACATCTACACAGAACAAGGACCTCCGTGTGCTTATTACTCAGAGCCCTGCGCGTCTCCCTGATGGCAGGGTATGGAATAGAGAAAGAGAGAGATCTTATGTTTATACTCAAAGAATAAAGGAACGCTCTACTTACCGTACTATATCTGTCGTGTATTCAACCCCTTTCGCGTGCCTTAAGTATGCTATGGGGATCATCCCACAGTCGCTATAAACAACGGATATAGCCCCACTGGGAGTGATAATGTCAGAGAATCTCACAACAATATCTTTACTATATCTGAGAACCTTCAAAACTTGGGATGCCAGGCCAATGATGATTCTCTTCAAATCGCTTGTTATCTCTAGGCTGGAATATTGCTGTGCACTAACGGCCCCTTTCAAGGCAGGCGAAATTGCCGACTTAAAGAATATACACAGAACTTTCACTGCACGAATAAGTACAATAAATCATCTAAATTACTGGGAACGGTTGAAGTCCCTTAACCTATACTCCTTTGAATGCAGGCGAGAAAGATACATGATAATATACACTTAGAAAATCCTTATAGGGACTAGTCCAGAATCCACACACGGAAATCACTCCCTACCAAAGCAAAAGACTCGTCAGGAGATGCAACATCCCCCATTGAAAAGCAGGGGCGCCATAAGTACACTAAGGGAAACATTAAGTGTCAGGGGACCCAACGCTCTTCAAATGCCTACCAGCATACATAAGGGGGATTACCAATAGACCCCTGGCTGTCTTCAAGAGGAAGCTGGACAAGCATCTAAAGTCAGTTCCGAACCAACAGGCTGTGGTTCGTTTGTCGGTTTGCGTGCGGCCAGCAGTAACAGCCTGGTTGATCATGCCGTGATCCACCGCGAGGCCTGGTCATGGACATTTACTGTTTTCTCTCAATGTACTCGCAGCACCCGTACTTTTCACTGGGGGTTATGTTGCACCGTCTGCTGAGTCTTTTGCTGTCGTAGGGAGTGATATATGAAACCTGAAACCTGGAGGATGTGTACTCATTTAGGACCAGTCCCTCTAGCATTTTCCACATGTAAATTATGATGTATCTTTCTCGCCTGTGTGTCATCATACTCCTGCAGCTACCTGTGTCTACTTCCCCCACTCCCTATGTCATCACACCACTCCAGCTACCTGTGTCCACTTCCCCCACTCCCTATGTCATCATACCATTCCAGCTACCTGTGTCCACTACCCCCACTCCCTATGTCACCACTCCAGCTACCTGTGTCCACTACCCCCACTCCCTATGTCACCACTCCAGCTACCTGTGTCCACTACTCCCACTCCCTATGTCATCATACCAGCTACCTGTGTCCACTACCCCCACTCCTCGTGTACATGACGGAAGTCTGAGGTAGAAGTAACATTCTTGACATTCCACAATTCTTATTTTTTCCCTTAAGTTATACATTAAGACCCGTAAGGCTTATTATTCATAATATTCTTATTATTGTTGTTATTTGTGGTGTTTATATAATATTACTCCGAGGATTTAAGAAAATATATTCATCATCAATCGTAATTATCATATTATTATTGTTATTATTAGTGTTATTGATTGTGCAATGCTGCAGGAATATGTATATGTATCTAAGTAGACGAGAAGAATGATGATTCACGAATATAACGAGTGTGTGACGTGTTCTGATCTGGATGTGACGAGAGTGTGAGGTGTTCTGGTCTGGATGTGACGAGTGTGTGACGTGTTCTGATCTGGATGTGACGAGTGTGTGACGTGTTCTGATCTGGATGTGACGAGTGTGTGAGGTGTTCTGATCTGGATGTGACGAGTGTGTGAGGTGTTCTGATCTGGATGTGACGAGTGTGTGAGGTGTTCTGATCTGGATGTGACGAGTGTGTGAGGTGTTCTGATCTGGATGTGACGAGTGTGTGAGGTGTTCTGATCTGGATGTGACGAGTGTGTGAGGTGCTTTGATCTGGATGTGACGAGTGTGTGAGGTGTTCTGGTCTGGATGTGACGAGTGTGTGAGGTGTTCTGGTCTGGATGTGACGAGTGTGTGAGGTGTTCTGATCTAACAGGAACTAAGACCCTGGTAATCGCTTATCACCTAAGGAAGTTCCTCGTACCTTAACTCACCAACAAACACGTAATACAAAAATACTTTTTCACGGTGTGGTAGACTGGTAGAGTGATACAACAGCAGGTAGTGTGGTAGACTGGTAGAGTGATACAACAGCAGGTAGTGTGGTAGACTGGTAGAGTGATACAACAGCAGGTAGTGTGGTAGACTGGTAGTGATACAATAGCAGGTAGTGTGGTAGACTGGTAGTGATACAACAACAGGTAGTGCGGTAGACTGGTAGAGTGATACAACAGCAGGTAGTGTGGTAGACTGGTAGAGTGATACAACAGCAGGTAGTGTGGTAGACTGGTAGAGTGATACAATAGCAGGTAGTGGTAGACTGGTAGAGTGATACAATAGCAGGTAGTGTGGTAGACTGGTAGAGTGATACAATAGCAGGTAGTGTGGTAGACTGGTAGAGTGATACAATAGCAGGTAGTGTGGTAGACTGGTAGTGATACAATAGCAGGTAGTGTGGTAGACTGGTAGAGTGATACAACAGCAGGTAGTGCGGTAGACTGGTAGAGTGATACAACAGCAGGTAGTGTGGTAGACTGGTAGAGTGATACAACAGAAGGTAGTGTGGTAGACTGGTAGAGTGATACAATAGCAGGTAGTGTGGTAGACTGGTAGAGTGATACAATAGCAGGTAGTGTGGTAGACTGGTAGAGTGATACAATAGCAGGTAGTGTGGTAGACTGGTAGAGTGATACAATAGCAGGTAGTGTGGTAGACTGGTAGAGTGATACAATAGCAGGTAGTGTGGTAGACTGGTAGTGATACAACAGCAGGTAGTGTGGTAGACTGGTAGTGATACAATAGCAGGTAGTGTGGTAGACTGGTAGAGTGATACAACAGCAGGTAGTGTGGTAGACTGGTAGAGTGATACAATAGCAGGTAGTGTGGTAGACTGGTAGAGTGATACAATAGCAGGTAGTGTGGTAGACTGGTAGAGTGATACAATAGCAGGTAGTGTGGTAGACTGGTAGAGTGATACAATAGCAGGTAGTGTGGTAGACTGGTAGTGATACAACAGCAGGTAGTGTGGTAGACTGGTAGAGTG